>VZRJ01005098.1:38212-291609 GCA_013397565.1 Ptilonorhynchus violaceus
TTAAGTATCGCCCATCAATTCCCGGCCAGCCCCTCCCCACCTACACAGCCTGCCTGGTACCTGAGGGAAAGGAAACAAGTTTTCATTTTTTTTTCTAACCCATGACACTTATCCTTAAATCTTTAATCACCTATGCTTTATATCTAGATAATAATCTATGTTTTTATGCTATTAGCATAGTATGGTCTGGCTTTTGGGAGGAATTTTTTACGGCTGCAAAACGGGGCCAGACTAAAGCCTACATCCCCAAAGCTCCTCAAAGTAACTATTATTTCTCTGTCACGCACACGTAAGTGTATTAAGAAACTCATAGATGCAGATTAGCCACAACGTATGTACGTGGGGAGTTTTTATTTTAATGTGCAATTAAGTAGTTGAATGAAGTTACTCAGCTGGTTGAAATCTGCCAATTACTTTCAGCATTCTCTTAATAGCATGAGCAATTCCTTTTAGGAGGAGACAGGGCATTATTGTTACCCAGCTATAGTTAGGGATCAAAACAGTGCCATAAGGAAAAGAACTAGAATTTTGTGCTCAAAAAGGGATAGTCCTTTACAATGTACCAGAAAACGCCTCGAGGTTGTTTTAAACAAAGCTCTCAAGGAATGCTCTGGCAAATGACCTGACAGCAGTCATGATTTATTTGTATTTTCTTAGGTATTTCTCTTGAGTCATAAGAACAGATTATAACCTAGTTTATCTGTGACATGAGATCATTAACTCCAGGAAGTAAAAAATGATACCTCTCCTGGGCAGAGTTCTTTAAAATGCTGTTTCTAACAATTTATTGGTCTCAGAAAGTTCACTGCTTTGTCATATTTGCAACTCATATTAAAGCCTCTCACGCACATCACTTTGTGGTCAGAGAAATAGACACATTCTGTATTATAATGTGGTATGGCATTTCCATGTATAGATCATTACAAAACTGCATTTTAACATGGAATATTCCTAGATAAGTGATATCTAATGAATGTTTTATATTTTCACTTTACAGAGATTTTTGATGTTTGGGAACACAGATGGTGAAATCAATAAAACAACAATGTCTGAATAGGATTTCTCATGAATTATCCTTTCATCCATAGACAGAGTACTGCTCTGGAGACAGAGCTGAATGGAAGAACTAAAGGAGTTAGTTTCCCTTTTACTACCAAGGTATTGCCTTGAATATCATATTCTTTTAAAGTATAAATTAGCCAGATATTCAAAATAGTTTTGTTGATTTTTCTGGCAAAGTATTGGCTAATTTTTAAAGAAAAGTCCAAGCCCTTGATCTACTGAGATGGCATCAGTCTGATAAACAGACTGAAGGTAACTCATTAAAGGGTGCAAGAAAGGCATCATTGCAGAAACAGTGGTCTTGGTGGCAATCAGCACTTCATGAATAAGTGAGTTCTGTGCCTTGTAGAGCTCAGTATCAGTGCAGTGCAAGAAATGTTGACCTGTTAAACCAGTGGGACACAATTAGCTCTGGTAGTCTGAAAGCTTACCTGAACAAAAATTTCTGGATTACATATGTAGTCAATGGCAAGAGAGAGAGAGCAGACCATCTACAAAAGATAATCAGATAGAATAATTTTAGACAAATATTTCAAAATATGGTGTGTCTCCCTTTGTCCACTGAAAATAAAAGTGAAGTGTAGGGATGACATTCACCTCTTTTAACTTTATCTATGAAAAAGTTAGCGTGCTAAGGCTTATTTTTCTCTATTGACTAGACAAATATCTAGGCTAACTTTCATTGAGATATCTGCACAGATGACAATTGAGTTTAGGTGAGATGAAATCCCCTCTAATGACTCTATATCAGGAAGTCTGTTTCACTTATAGCACTGCAAACAGTGTTCCTTCCTTCCTGGCTCTGATAAATTTCACAGATTTGAAGAAACTTGCTGATATTTATCCCTTCATACTACCTAAAACACAATTAAGCCAACACTTAATGAGATTCTCAAGCAAGAATATAGTCTACCCATTGACACATATGACTTAAGACTACATTTTAGGCATGTAATAAAATAAATGCACTATCACTTTACTATTTTCAGTAGTTGAAGAGAGAGAATCTTTCTTCGGAGGCATAGCCTTATTTCTTTTTATTTACTGTATAGATATCTTAGGTATTTATTTCATGCTTGATCACTAGACAAGGGCCCCATCTTGTCTATCTATTAAAAATTAGCTAGTTAATTAGTTAGATGGTTTGTTAGCTATATGTTTTGGTTGTCTAAGCTATGTGTTTTGGTTTTGTTTCATTTTTTGTAGTTGGTGTAGACAACCATCTAGACGATGATTCATCCAGAACCATTTCAACATTTCACTAGTGAAACAAATCCTAATTTAGATATTTCAATTTCATGTGCAAGTGACTAGAATAGATTAGTCAAGGATAATTCAATTGCAGTTGGAAGGGATGTACACCACTCATCCAGCCCAACTTCCTAAATGCTGATAGGCTGGAATTATATATAATTCTCACAAGGAATTCCACAAAACCGAAACTCAAACTGAGATTTCCAAAGCTATAGTCTCATGAGGACAAGAATGAGAATGGTAGTTATTTATAAACTAGTCTTATTTTTTTTCAGAAAGTTCCTTAGATTTTTTGCCTATAGAGTTAAAATATGGAAGCTGTTCACCAAATTGACATCTGTGGAAAATGAGTTGACATACTTTTCATCCATTCAATTTATTAATGATTAAAAATAATAACGTTAAAATAAAATTAGAAATTAAATTAAAAATCAAAATTCAAATAATAAATTAGATTTAAAAATTAAAAATAATATTAGATGATGTTTTCATAACAGGGGGAAAAAAGATCTATATTTACAATAAAAATTTATTTCCATGAGAAACTAAATAGAGACACTCAGTGTGACCCACCTGAACCAACTGGACTCCTGGGAGTCTATAAACACAAGCATAAGCAATAGTAGCTTCCACACCTGTAAAATTCACTCAGTGGATTGCACTGAGGGATGGACATTCGGACAAGTTACAGCTTCCTCTGGACAGTGTAATCCTGACCTCAGTCTTTAGTGCCACAAACTGTAGTAGGAAGATTACAAGATTTAATTACAAGATTGCAGCCAGGAATAGGGAGTTCTGCATACACATCCTGATCCGTAACCTAACATTTTCCTGGGATCCCCCAAAGGTATCTGCACTTTTACATATTAAAGCCTGCCAGAGGTGAACTGAGAACTGAGGTCAAACCCGTCGTTTTCCATGGAAATACTTGTTTGATTCTCTTGAACTCAGTGCTGTGTACTGAGTCCTAGCCTTTTTCTCCTCATCTTGTTAGTGGGTTAAAAAAAAAAAAAAGGAGTCCTGCCACTGTTTTTTTTTTGTTTCTATTTATTTTGAAGTCCCTCTGGAACCTTCTTCTGCTTCCTTTATTTATCAGAAAAGACGGATTCTTGCTTTAGTAATGTGAGCAAACATGATGGCTACCCCTGAGTTTTGGGGTTTAGTTTTAGTCCAATCCTAATTTTCAGTCAGAGCCTATTCAGCAAAAAGGACTCCTCCTCTGGAAAATCTTTTAGACAAAAAATACACTTGTGAAGACTTAATGTGATGGGGAGGGAAAAAGACATGCCTTATCAAAACCACATTTTCATAACATCTCAACTTTGTAAGTTTTGCACAAGAGGTAGAAAAATAATAATCAGATATTCTTTCCACGAGGTATTGACTGTTCTGTAACACAAGGGAGATCCACTAGAAGAAAATGAGCCCTAATGAGAAGTGCTAAAAAGGAAAAAAAACCGGAAAGAACCCAGAAAAATATGGAAGCTGAGTCATTAATGTAATAATTGGATATGTTCATTTCAGATAGACTGTTGTGTGATCAAGGTTTTTTGTTAGGTACCTTTGTATGAACTACCTTGTAAACAAAATAAATGATGGACAATAAACATAAAAGTATCATATAAGCCTTTTCAAAATTTATCTCTAATAACCATATCCTTTTCTAATTAGGGACAGATATTTAGTACTTGTTAATCAAAATTTATTTACTCAATAAACCTTTACTGCCAATTTTTTAATTTACACTGAATATATAATACTCTTAAGTTGGCAGTTCTCATCAGTAAGAAATATTTCATACAGAACAAATCTAATCTAAATGACATGATGCTATTTTTTAAATTTCAATTATTATTAAAGCTTGTTTAATTAATCCATCTGCTATGTTCTTTAAGCACTATATTTGAAGAATTCATTCAGAAATGGCTGTACAAGGTATCTAAGCAGACAATAAATCAGAAAAGAACTCTTGTCCTATATCTACAAGTCTCTCAAACTGTCAAAGTAGGTAAAGCAAGTTATTGTAATTAACTGTAAGTGGAACCTATTTTCCACCTACCATATCTTTGGATAGAATTATGAAATACTTAAGAAACTGTAATCTCTAACCTTTGTAACACTTAAAGTTTCTAGAAAACCTCAATTTTCTCCAAGGAAATAGTCTAGAAGTACTGTAGGGTTGAATTGCTCAGTCTCAGGTGTTTAAATTTCTTATAACTTGGATTGAAAAAAAACCACTACCAAAATCTTATGTTCAATCCCCAAAAAATTACACAGGTTAGTAGATCCCATTATCATAATGGTATTAATATCTACTGCCAACATATGAAAAGGCCCATTAAATCCACAACAGTCCAGCAGTAAAACATATTTAATACTATCAAGTAGGATCTTGCTGAAAATTATTCTCACACAGAGAATCCTTCACTCCTCTGGAAGGACGTAAACTCCAATGTACAGTGCAATGCATCCACTTAATGAAATAAAAATTAATTTTCCAACAATGCTGTCACTCTCTTAATCTTTCAGATCTGAGCTACCTGACATGCAGCAGGGCTGGAGCGACCCTCAGTTTTTATTCTGTGGATCAAAGACATTAATGATCAGCAAATTATAAGCTAACCCCCTTTCTTTTAAAAAAATACAGAAAAAATAGCAGACAAACAAACAAACAAAAAACCCAACCACATAGCCCCTTCAGAAAAAACCCTATCGTGACAAACCAAACATGGATTATGACTGCAAAATTATCCCCTGGTAATAATCTTAGTATAAAATCTATTGAACTGTTTATTTGGATCTAACTTTACCAGCTCCATAGAATGAAAATTCACTTTCCTATGTATAGAAGTCACTTTGTAATCAGCTTCTCAGTTTTTTCTTTCAGTGTTTAAAAACATGGTGTAGCTCTTAGGCTACTTACAGTTTAACTAAATAGATCGATCCACATTATTGCTGTGTTTTATTGGAATGAGATTTTTTTTTAAGTTCCCCTAGGACAAAACATTTTCATTACTTCACGGTGATTACCCAGACGCTACCAGAGTATGCTAATAATCTAAAACTACTTCACAAAGAATGTGGGTTCGTTTCTGCCTGAGGTCATGCAAACCAGTTTTGCAGCATGAGTTTTCAAAGGTAAAGGCCCCCAGTATGAAGAGGGGACCATCCCAATCAGTTGCTCAAAGAATGTGACTTTCTAAGCCGTGGGCCAGACCCTCAGATCATTTCCAGTCTGTGCAATATTGATCATTGGTCTAAACATCCCTGGGCATTTATACCAACATTCATATCCATTCTTGGCTCTGCTGTAGTGCTCAGTCATGATGGAGAATCAGTACATACAGTGAGAAACTGAACAGAAACACTGATCCTTCTGTAGCTAGAAATCTAAACAGCTCAGAATTTGCTGCAGCAATCAGGTCAGAGCGAGAAAGGCAGCAGAAAACTATTTAAATGTCTTCCCCAGAGTCTACTAGTATGACACACTTGAGCATCTGGAGCATTATGGATAAACACGCTTACAGCAGTAGCAGTTGAGGGAGCACAAAACACTCACTGCTGTATACATGGCTTTCAAAACAAAGTCAGGAGTGAAAATGACAGAAAATCAAGGTAATAGTAGAAGCAGTACTTCTTATTTTTCTGTTACTGTAATCTTAATAATCTCATATATGCTAAGCATAAACAGTTTTAGAAAGGTATGCTATTATTTATTAATTAAAATAAATATATATTTATTATAATTAAATTAGTTAGCACTCATCTTTGTGCACTGAAACCTCAGAGGGACAATATCATGGGTTGAATGCCAGTTAGTCAGTTACCCAGCTGGCTTTTGAATACCTCCAAAGATAGACTTCATCACCACCCTGGGCACCTGTGCCAGTGCTCCACCACCCTCACAGTGAAAAAGTGTTTCCTGATGATCAGACAGAACTTCCCAGGTTTCAGGTTGTGCCTGTTGCTTCACTTGGTGCTTCACTCGGCATCATTGAGAAAAGCTTGCCTGAGAAATGGCTGCAGACACTCGTAAAGCTGAAATAATACAAATAGCCTCTATAGTTCTGGATAAAACCAGAACCTCTGTATCCAGAAAAGAGCTTTTCACAGATGTTTCATATTATGTGTGCCATCTGAAGGGAAAAATGTATGGTATTATAGCAGTACTTCAGGCCATTTTTGAGTGGAGTCAGAGGAGAAGCCAGTCTTCTATTAACTATAGAATAAAGTGCTTGTTTTCAAGAGTCATGGAGGTTTTAGTCCTTATAAATGAGCTTCACATTTACGTAAAGTGCTAGAAATGAACAAGAATGGAGAAAGAACTTTTCAGTTATTACAGAACAAAATACAACACTAGAGTTGTAACAATATAGTTCTCCACTTTGATTCACCAAGGTGACTCATTCTAATAATGGAGAAATTTATTTTAGTTCCTAAAATGTAGTTTGGTCTGTATGCCCATGCAGCTCTGGCTCAGATTATTCATTATTCATTATTGTACTGCTTGAGAACCTTTCTTAAACATATGCCAGAGGGGTTGGTAATTGTAATGGCAGCGTGATGCTGTGAACACCCCCACTTATGACATGGCCAAAACCCAATTTATTTCTCAGGGATCATCATCAAAACAATCTGTTAATAATACCTTATAGTCATGAGCAATGGAGACAACAGAATGATTTTTAAATGTGAAGTCACAGAAATAATATAGGTAGGCTTAAAAAGTAATTTTTGAAAAGCTGACATTTCTCACCACCCAGAAAAGGAACAGCTCACAAGTTATAGAACTCTAAAGCTCTATTCATTATGAGCTATGATTAAGCATGGTTTGATGATACAATAAGTACTATTGTTTGTTGCTATTACATGCCGTATCCACTAATTTTCATAGACATTCAGAGAGCAAGTGTGACATAACAGATAAATGTGATTCATAAGAAGGATTTATTAATGAAGCCCTAATTCATGTGTTAGTCAAGAGACTAAAGTATGCTGCATAAAGAACATTGTCCAGAATTTTAAATATAGACAATCAAAGAAGTGTGGGTTTTTTTGCTGTGTATCATTGAGTCTGGAGTCGCTTTTTAGGCTTGAATGCCTTTGTAATGGAAGATGCAAACTGCATGCACATTAAAAAATCCTGAGGATAATGAGCTTGCTAAAGAAGATCCTTTTGATATGTGCAGAAGTAAAGCATCAGCAGCAGCTACTATATGAAAAGTTAGTGTTCACACTGACTTAAATGACTCTATAAGTAACAGTATGGTACAATGGAAAATTGGTCTGTGTTGAATTTTAGTGGGACAAAAAGAAATAAGACTCCAAACACGATTTTGAATGTGGTTCGCATCTCCTCTCTGAACTTCATGATCCTAAAATCAGAATATATAACAGAAAAAAAAATTTTGCAAGCAATTCTTAATACATTAAAAGAGGTACTGCAAAAAGACCCAAACAAAGTCTGGGTGTCCATGCACAAGAGCTTTATCTGGTCTGTCATAACTTTGTGTGTATATTGTACAGAGAAAGTGTTCCCATGCATGCACCTACATATGTAAGAGAGAAGCAGAAATGTTTGCAACCTTTCAAATAAAATCTTTTTTAAACACATATTTTACTGCCAGTTCTCTTGTAGATATGGACTAAATGAATAAACCACTATCCATTTTTAATAGGACATAAGTGGGAACCAACATAGAGGAACAAAGACAATAATTACAGGCTGAGTTTTACTTTGCTGATATGTTTAGAAACTTGGTATATGTGAGTAACAGTTCTCTACCACAGGACAATACCAGATATCCATCAAAATACCATGTTTCAAACCGGGCCAGCCACAAATAAGTGTGGCTCTTGTAGTCATGAATCTTTTCAAAGTCCTTTGTTATATACATGGATGGTATCATGGTATCATTCAGTGGTAAACAGTTTTCACAGATCCTGGAATCATAGGAAACTGGACTCATTATCTTTGCATAATAAAATGTATGCTAAGAGAGGTAGTCCTCCTCAACAATCAGATAATAAAGTGTCAAAACTAGAGAGCTAAGATATTTGTAAAAGCATAAGCTCTGTATGATTTTGAAAACTCAGCCCCACATTTAATTAGCTGAATATAATCAAAGTTCAGATTCAAATCTCATAGCTTCTTCCTTTTCTTCTTTAACCAAAATTTAGATATCTGTTTTAAAATTTATCAGATTTAAGGATCCCTACTGACTGTCAGAGGAGGCAACAATGTGTAAATCCCAGCAAAGAGTTAGGCTTTCCACATCTCAGCTATTTGAAGGAGAGCGAGATCTAAGGTTTATAAATAATTAGGAACACAGACATGATAGAATCTTAACAAAGCATATAAGCATTTGTTTGCTGATGATTGATGAGAGGAGCTATACTACAGAGAGTAGCACTGTCAGGATGAATTGTCTTTTCTTTCACAAGCATTTATTTTTTGAATCTATTGTGATATTAAAATGTAATATCATTCATCTGAATATCCTCATTTAAAATAATGTGCATGTAATTTATCCTGGGGATAAACAAGCTAAATTTAGGTTGAAAGGCCAAGGAGATATAAATGAGTGCAATGGAAAACTGTATTCTACTCAGGTTACAATTTGTTTCTGTTTTTTATTGTTATCAACAACAGAAAGGAAACTTAAAGGGACTTCTTTTCTTGACTACCTGGTTTCATTCAATACAGCTTAGGGTTATTACTGAAATTGTTATAAAAATCCAGTATCTGTCATCCTGAAAACATAGCTTTGAAATACTTCAAGAAAGACTAAATGTATCTTTAAAAGGTCTGTTCAATCATAATGTTGAAGCTGGGCATTCTGTACTGATAAAAGTACAGAATCATAAAAGCAGCAGGCCAATAAGAAGTAGCAATGGATTTAATACCTCACTCACTTGTTTAATTCTATGACCCATGGAACTCAGGTCAGAATACACACTTTCAAAGGTGTACCAAATTAAAGTTAGAAACTAAATCCAGGGCATATGAATTTTATTACTCTCTGGACAGTACAAAAACTTTATGCTTTTAGCAACACCTAAGAAAAAGAGAACTTAAGAAATTTTCTTGATCACAGAACAGTCATTCTTTGGGATTCCACTTGACTTGTCAGAAATGAAAGTAGAATGAAATATTCAGAACTCAAAGACCGAAATAGCAACTGTTTTTGGAACTGGATGTTGTAAGTAAGAGAAAGAGTAGAAAGAGTAGTCAACAGAGTCAGGAGGCTCTGCAGAGGGCTCTGGACAGGCTGGATCAATGGGCTGAGGCCAATTGTTTGAGGTTCAACAAGGCAAAATGCCCAGTCCTGCATTTGGGTCACAACAAGCCCCTGCAGCACTACAGGCTGGGGAAGAGTGGCTGGAAAGCTGCTTATCAGAAAAGAACCTAAGGGTGCTGGTCAAAAGCAGCTGAACATGAGCCAGCAGTGTGCTCAGGTTGCCAAGAAGTCCAATGGCATCCTGGCTTGTATCAGGAATAGTGTGGCCAGCAGGACCAGGGCAGTGACTGTCCCCCTGTACTCAGCACTGGTGAGGCTGCACCTGAAATCCTGTGTTCAGTTTTGGGCCTCTCACTAAAAGAAAGGCATTGAGGGGCTGGAGTGAGTCCAGGAAAGGGCAACAGAGGGAAAGGGCCCGGAGCACAAGTCGGATGAGGAGCAGCTGAGGGAGCTGGGGTTGTTTAGTTTGGAAAAAAGGAGGCTCAGGGGAGACCTTATCACTCTCTACAGCTACTTGAAAGGAGGTTGTAGCCAGGTGGTCGTTGGTCTCTTCTCCCAGGTAACAACTAACAGGACAAGATGAAATGTCCTCAAGTTGCAACAGGGGAGCCTTAGTTTGGATATTATGAAAAATGTCTTCACAGGAAGGGTTGTAAAGCATTGGAACAGACTTCCCAAGGAAGTGGTAGAGTCACCATCCCTGAAAGTATTCAAAAAACGTGCAGATTTGGCACTTGAGGATGTGGTTTAGTGGTAAACTTGGTGGTGGTGCTGGGTTAATGGTTGGACTTGGTGATTTTAGAGGTCTTTTCCAGCCTTAATGATTCTATTATTCTATGATTTTGTACACCCTGTGCAATCTAGTTTTTTCATCTTGGAATGCTTTCTAGGACAATTTCTGATATGCACAGTGTTTCATTCAGTGACTGAACAGTCTATTGATAAGCTTGATGGTTTAAATTCCCTTATCTGGCAAAAATAGAGCTGAAAAGAAATGATGAACATTCCTGAAGGAAGCAGGAAAATCTATGAAGTAAATGCATCTTGGAGTAGAATTTCCTGTTACAAGAGCTTATGCAGGTCCTTTTGAAGACATCTTTGCTGAGGTGGCAAGTTTAGATAATTTCCTTTTGCATAATATGCAATTAACATTACCCAAATTCAGGTAGTGGGAGTAGAACTCAGTAGGGAGTTCTCCTGTTAGATGTAATATAAAGTATTTTAAATGGATTAAATTTGGACTAAGTGAAATGAAACATTCTAGCCTAAGCATCTAATTTGCTTTGCACTTATGCATTTATAGACATATTGGCAAAAGGAGACCAATATAACTGTGAGAGACAATCAGATCATACTGTGCTGAAATACAATTGCTATGTGGAATCATCTGGGATTAGAAATAATAATAGGAATCCATGGAGATGTTATATTGAGCACAGGCTTAAAAATTCTGGTGCTAGAATATTGGAGATTTCTGATGTGCAGTATATCTAATCTCCAAGAATTCCTTCAATTGCATACCAACCTTCAACTTTCTTTATCTCACCACTTAAAAGCTTTTTTTTTTGATTATACATGAAGGCATTTTCAATTTATTTGGAATGTCATTTTACTTATCCCTGCCCGACTTTCGTGAGAAGGCATAATATAGTTCCAAATTATTTGCTGAAGAACATTTGACTCCCAATAGTCTGAGAGTTTGGAGGAAAGAGGAAAGACAGGTTAATAGCTGTGTCTTTCTCTCTGTCTAATAGATGACTTTCACTCTAAAAAAGGTAGTGGAAGTTGTTTGCTTATGCAAGGCCTTTTATAAACCTTTCTAAATCCAAGGCAGGGACAAAATGAGAAAGCAAATGAACTTTTAAGATTGAGAGTAATCGACTTGAAATGTAAAAGAGTCAATGCTTTGCCAAGAATTTAGATAGAAAGGCCATTTAAGGAATGCGTGAAGGAGACAAAAGACTTCTGAAGAACACAAAAAAGTATTTAACAACATAAGTCAGTTTTATCTAAACTGGGAGTTATCACTTCTCTTTCAAGTCATTACCTAGGACAGACAGGCACTTCCAAGTGTCATTTCATCCAACATACATTAAGTACCTTTGCTAGAATTATAAACTTGATTTCCATCTATCCCTCTATAGTGCTAAATGGAGACATGCTTATAGATAGGATAGAAAGGGTGTCAGTTATGTCAGGTGTGTTAGATGAATTCTATGTTTTAGATGTCAGGGTTGGTGAGATGATTCCTCAAATCCTTGATGATCTAGAAAAGCATGAAAAGGTTACATCAGCTATTATTCTGAATATAGAATAATGAATTAATTCAGCTATTTGAATATTTTATTTAGAAAGTTACACTCAAGGGCAAATATACTTTTCTTCTGGTTCCTCTTACACTGCTGTTATATACTGCAAATTACTTTAATACCAAAGATCACAATAATTTCCATATCAAGCACATAACAGTTAACAGCCAAATGTGTTATTTCTTAATCACAAGCCCTTCAGATGAGATACAAGATCTGAAAATCTAAAGGATTTTGTATAGCTAACAGACCGTGAATAAGGATTCAGAATCTCAAACTCACTATTTTTTATTCTCTTCATGTAGGAGGCTAGATGAAAGTTTTCTATCACATACTTTATTCAATCTATAAATGCAATGAGTTATCTAAAACTGAGTGTATCATTTATCAGTCCAAATAACATGTAGTAAATATCGATACCGTGTCAGTTTTAGCTACATGCTTGTGCTGCACTGAGGCCCTTCCAAAACTTTTACCAACGTGTTTCTAGATTTTATTTATGAAGTATAAAAAGGAGAAAACACAGGAAAAGAAGTTATCTTTTCCAGAGCTTAGATCAGAAGGCTGTTGACTCTAATATCTGAAAATATTTATCTTGTAACCACAGAATAGAAATCAGAGGCTAGAAGTCATAGCTAGCCACTCAGTAGGAAACACTTCACAGCAGCTAATAATCTGTAATGTTGTTGGATACTCCCAAATTCTCACTTTTGAGTATACCATAAGACTATTCTAACTCAGCTGGCCTTTTTGAGAAGCAGTAGAGCAGGGAACTTTTGTAAATATTTTTTTTTCTTCTTGCTATAGTTTTCTACTTTTCTCATACCTCCAGTGAGCTGAGGGGGGAAAAAAAGTCTGTTGTTGTTCATTTTGCAATATGGAAGAACAGTTTGAAAACTGTAAAGCTAATTTTCTGATCACCAATTTTGTTCCACTAACATTGCAATTTACCTGTCAAATTAAACAATGGAGAATCAACCAAAAAAGAGTGATTTCTCTACAGTTAAAACTTTCTTAGGTAAAAAAACCTCTCTCCTCACACACACAGTTTTTGAAATAAGAGTAAAATATTATTTTGAAGTTAAAAGAGAATGTAGTGCAAAAGCCATAGGCAATAAAGAATTATACACAAGACTATAAAAATAAAGACCTGGGAGGAACTACAGGAGATAATTTACTCCAGTTATCTGCATTGAAGTGGAATTGAATACAGTTAGATCATTTCTTCACCTGGTAGTACGAATTTGAAGAGATTGCACAATCTCCTTACTCTGCTGTAGTGTTTCACTACCTCTGTAATGAGAATGTTTAGTTGCTGCTGAGAATGATTGACAAGTGCACCATAACTCTTGACATCATTTTGAGATCTTGAGACTGATAATTAAGGTTTAAATTAATGCTAGGATTGGTTTGGGATTTTTTCTAGTTCAAATCAAGCAAAAGCATGCAACTTGTTATTACAGTTCATATGTTTTATCAATATTGGTAAGTTTATAAACAACATGCTGTAAACCTATTTGTTGAAGGACTTTTTCATTATGTGCATGTGCAAAGATAGTGGTCTGCCCTTCTACCATAATTCAGCTTCCACTAAACCCACTTGTTTAGTTTTGAAAGAAGTTGGGCATTTTTTTCATTAGAATTCCTCCTGCAGTATCTATATGAACAGAGGAAGTACAATCACACAAATTTCTTTAATTCACAGATATTTTTTTCCTCTGTGGGTACATTATCAGTGTATTTCATGGCAATGAATGTTTAGCTGGATGATTAGAAATTCTTAGCGCTCATTTCCAAAGCCAAAACCCAACCCAAACCACCACAAACAAAAAGGAGCAGAGGAAAAAAACCCCAAATATTACTGTAGCCATGCTTATGACTTTCATTTGTCGGAACAGAGATTGTGAATCTCTCATTAAGCTGTTTAATTCAATTAAATAAGATTTAACCTCCTTGGTTATAACTCCATCCTCTACTGACAAGTACTGTGTGGCTTCCATGTCCATCTGCAGGTGTGGTGCTCTGTCTGCCTGCCTGCCTGTTCCTCTGTCAGGGTTTTTTTCCCAGCCAACCATAGTAATTTTTGAACCTACTAGCTAATTTTAGTCAAACCCAAGAGATGTCTGGAGGCCTCAGTGATAATCATTGCCTGAAAATGTGCAACTGATTAAATAAAAAAAAGAGAGAGAAATCCAAATTATCGTTCTCCATCCTCCCTTTGGCTAAGACTGAAATGTGAAAGTAGTTATCTAATTATGCACAGGAGAAATCAAACAGGAGAGAGCTACAGGAAACTAAGCTGTAACTGGTGGGGCACACAAAATTTTGCACAGCTCTAGGTATGCTGAAGTGAGTTGGGTAAAAAAAGAAAATTTCTAAAATAGTCTAAATAGTAAAGCTGCAGGTGAAATGGCATGCTGAACTGAGATGTCTGAATCCTGCTTTAGGTATGCAAAAACTTTTCTGACTCCGATGCCTTCTTTACCCTGTGTCCAAGTAATGATAATTTCTACCTCTTGCCTTCTTACTGAAGCAAAGTCATAGTGAAGGACTCACAAATCTCTTTCAAAAATTGCTGTTTGGCACAGTCAGACCATTGTGTCAGTCTCATCACTGGTGTTTAAGCACTGCTTAAACTGTACTTAGTGGCTTGAAGGAAAAATGTCTTATGCTAAGTCATGCCAAGATGTCAGAAAGCTGGAGACTTGAAGTTCATATAGAGTTCATATCAGTAAGTGACTCAAAAGTTAAAAGCACCAAAGACAGATCATGTTAGTATGGTGGGGAGAAAGAGAATGGTGGTGAATCATTCAACTTTTTCTGAAAATCAGCCAGTTATTGATATCTAGTATTGATATCTTCCAACAGGAGCATCCTAAATTCACTCTGTATGTGAGCAGCAGGCTGTGTCTGACTCAGTGCTTCACAATTATCATTTCCTTTCACCTGAGATTCAAAATATTGGGTGCTCACTTGAGTTTTGTCACTCCCTCACCTTTGAACTGCAGTATTTACCTCTGCTCTGATATCATTAGCTGCTGGTAAAGTCAGCACATCCCAATTAACACTCTTGGGCTCTGCTCAGTCACAAACGGAATGTGGGAGCCACAATGATATGTTAGCTCTTTATCTCTTTTCTGGTGCCTGTTGAAGTGCTGCCACTTGAGAACAGGCATCTGATCACTGAAATTTATGTACCTATGCACTCACTTTTAGTGACCAGAGTTTACCCATAAAAGTCTCATTTTAATAGTTTCTGAAGTCGTGATGTCTGATCAGATCGTGTATTGCAACAACACATTTCTTCAGACTAGGTGGTGCAGTATTAGCAATGTCAAACTTTAAGCCAATTTTTTTCAGTTTTCTGAATTCATAAGAAATGGTAAGTAGTGTCCAAAAGCTACTGATTGCTTCAGGCAGTAAATGCAAATCAATCGATACTAAAGAAAACAAAGATACTTTGTGCCCCATGAATACAGCCTCTAGAAAGAGACTGAGCCTGAGAATAAAAAGATGTTGTTAACATCTATTTATTTAGCTTTGAACTCTGCAATTATCCTTCTCCCAAAGGCCTTGTTTTATAACTTTCTCCACAAATCCTGGAAAGAATTTAAAAACCAGAAGAATATAATCATGTGTTTCAAACTGTGGAGAGCAATTCAATTTGCTCAGGAGTGTGTGCTTGCATGCATGAACATTTGAATGCATATGCTGTTAGCAACTGCTATCATGCCCTGATTCTGTTTTAATTTTATCCCAGTGTCATGGTTTAACCCCAGCGAACAACTCAGCCCCACACAGCCACTGACTCACTGCCCCCCAGTGGGATGTAGGAGACAATTGGAAGAGTAAAAGCAAGAAAATTGATGGGTTGATATAAAATAATTTAATAGGTAAAGCAAAAGCCACACAAGCAAGCAAAGCAAAACAAGGAATTTATTCCCCACTTCCCATGTGCAGGCAGGTGTTCAGCCATCCCCAGGAGAGCAGGGCTCCATCACGAGTAACGGTGACTTGGAAAGATAAATGCCATCACTGAACTTCTTCTCCTGCTCCCAGCTCTATATGCTAAGCATGACATCATATGGTGTGGAATGTCCTGTGCCTCAGCTGGGGTGAGCAGTCCTGGCTGTGTCCCCTCCCAACTCCTGTGCATCCGCAGCCTCCTCACTGGTGGGTGGGGAGGAGCAGATGAGGCCTTGGTGCTGTGTGAGCACTGACCAGCAATAAAGAGAACACCTCTGTGTTCTTAACACATTTTCAAACACAAATCTAAAACACAGCCCTACAATAGCTGCTATGAAGAAAATTAACTCTATCCCAGACAAAACCAGCACACCCAGAAACATGATTCTAAGATAAAAAGGCCTGGTTACAAGGGTGATGTTGAATAGACATCCAAATAGGCTTCCAGATACTTGGAAACCTTCGTCCTGTATCACTGTCTAACTGGGGAAAAACTGAGAGGAACATATATTTTTATAAGCAAAACAAAATTGTGCACAAAAAAAAGTCCTCTTTCCAGGCTGGTAAATAGCTTAGTGTTTGAGGAAACTGGAAGACATGCATCCAATTTCCTCATCTCTGTGATCCAGGCTGGAAATATTAATATTATACCAGATCCATCAAGGCAAGGCTGCTTGTTCTCCTGCCATGTTTCTTTTCCTCCAGCTTCTTGCTGCCAGTGACAAGTACAGGTCCACTAAGAAAGTTTCAAGGAAACTGATGTGTTCCCATGGAAAACTTCACTTTTTTGACAAATCATCCAAAGTCTTTTACCACAAAGTAAATGTCAGACCTACAGAGCTTTTCTCGTGTATTAAGACTTCAGCTCTCCTGTGCATGCTGGAATGGTCGGGCTTCAGAAACTTTTGGTTGCTTTTCATCACACTGTATGTGATTTATAAACATTAATTATGAAGCCATATTTTAACTGAAGAAAGAAAAAGAAAGAAAGAAAGAAAGAAAGAAAGAAAGAAAGAAAGAAAGAAAGAGAAAGAAAGAAAGAAAGAAAGGAAGGAGAAAGAGAAAAAGAAAGAAAGGAAAAGAAAAAAGAGAAAAAAGAAAGAAAGAAGAAAGGAAGAAAGGAAGAAAGGAAGAAAGGAAGAAAGAAAGAAAAAAGAAAGAGAAAGAAAGAAAAAGAAAGAAAAAGAAAAAAGAAAGAAGCAGCTGGGTTTTGGGTTTTTGTTGTTTATTTTGTTTTGTTGGTTTGTTGGTTTGGTATTTTTTTAATAGCTGCTTAATTTCTCTGTTCTGCAGTCAATATAATAAAGCTTAGATGTAATCCAACTTTTAGGTCTCCTTTTCTCTTTCCTACTTCTTTTTTACTTCTGTATATTGACTGTGGAATGTGCTGAATAGTACCAATCAGTACCCTACTCTCTTGTACACAGATAACCACTACAGTAATTTTCTTTCCAAAGATCCTCTTATCTCTTATGGTGGAGGTTTATAATAATATTAATTCTCAGTATAATGGAACCTGCTGCTTTTCAGAAATGTACTATAAAAGAGGACCTTGGTATTAGTTTATCTCCACACAAGGTGGCACACATCACTAATTATAGAACTGAAAACATCTGTATCAAGTTACATCAAAAGGACTCAGAATATTTTTCTTAACTTGCAGTGAAAAGCAACTGTCATCATTAAACTGGTGGTTAAAAAAACAACAGCCATTTCATACATTGCCGGAGACACGGCAATGTGCATTTTCTGTCACTGGAGATACCCAGTAGTCATAAAAGCTCATACACAGATCTGCAGAGGGTTGTATGTAGCTTGGATGATTGAAACAGATGATTTTCATTTCACATTGAAATATTCATAAGTGTTTCATGAAGGAGCACGTTTGAGGGCATTATCTGGAGTTGTTCAGCCTGGAGAAGAGAAGACTCTGGGGAGACCTTATTGCACCTTTCAGTAGTTGAAGGGGGCTTGTAAAAGGAGGGAAAGGGATGTTTTACATGGGCAGACAGTGGCAGGACAAGGGGGAATGGCTTTAAACCAAAAGAGGGCGGGTTAAGATTAGATGTCAAGAAGAAATTCTTTACTCAGAGGCTGGTGAGGCACTGGAACAGGTTTCCCAGAGAAGTTATGGATGCCCCATCCCTGGAAGTGTTCAAGGCCAGGTTGGATGGGGCCCTGAGCAACCTGGTCTAGTGAATGGCATCCCTGCCCATGGCAGGGAGGTTGAAACTAGATGATCCTTGATTCTATGATTCTATTCTACTGGAGAAAAAAGTTTCCATATTTAGAAACCAGTTCCTTTCTTAAGGTTGTTTTTATTTTGAATGGATTTTGCAAGGTGCCTCCAGTCAAGTTATATTTATTAGCTGACCAAAGAAACCGAGTTACTCAAGTTAAATGGATTACTGTTTAGTGAAAAAAAAGACAACAAAGATGAACTTGATCAATTCAATGCAAACATTTCCAAGGTTATTTCCCCCACCCAGCCTACACCCCTGCCCTTTGCTAAAAACCCATAGGGGAAAGTTTTACAAGAAGATTGGTGGTTTTTTTCAGTCTGGCTAATGATCTCTGATATTTTTATGAGAAAAGTGACAACCTGGTAATGCAAAAATATTGTAGCAATAAAACCAGGAACAGTCTTCTTCTGTTATACACCTTTTGTTGTGTTACCTTTTCAGCCATCAACTGCTGCCAGAAACCACTTGCTTCAAATAGGTCCACAACACAGATATGAGTTGAGGCAGTCCTTGAGAATCTAAAGAATTCAAGAGCCTTCTTTACTATCTTCCTCTTCATGGTAAAATTTGCTCTGAACATCACCTAGCCCTCTGAACTATATCACAGAACAAATTTGACATCAGTTCCCTCCCTTCTTCCCTGGAAGTTTACCTGTAGCAACCTGAAAATAGATGTTTTCTTTGGCTGTTCATAACATCCTTCAGTGATGGGGATGCTACAATCTGCCCCAGCAGTTTTCTCCACTGCTCACCTATTCCTGCAGCTAGAAAGGGGTTTTAATCTTTAAACTGATCCTCCTCTGTTGAAATACAATCTCATTACTTCTTGTAGTATGCTTGGTAATAATGAAGACCACTTTATCCTCTTTCTGTCTGCAGCCAACTTTTCTGCACTTGAAGTCCATTAACATTACTCATTCCTGCCTGTCTTCTCTAGGTAACACAGCTGTAATAGGTCATGTGTCCTAAAGCTCTGAATATTCATATTCTTCTCTGGTTTCTCTCCAAGTGGTCTGCAGCCTCCAAAATGGATATCCGTAAGTTTCAAGTTGTTTAAATTTTACCGTCATGAGACATTAAATAATAATACTCAGAATCCTGAACTGTTATTTCCAGGGCCTTATTAGTTTAACTGTGAATAATCTATGATAAAACATAATTTTTATTTCTATCCAGAAACTTCCACCTACAGTGTAACATGCAAACAATAAGTTTGGGGATATTATTCCCTAAATAGTATTCCTAATGGCATTAGCCTATGGACAGCAGTATCTGAATCTTTTAAGTGTCTTTTTAAGTGTCTTGTACTAATGGATGTAAATTATTGTAATGGATGTGACAAAGTAAATATTCCCTTGTTCCAGAGAAAAGTAGAATAGCTGTGCTGCCCTCATGCTTGCAGCCATCTGAAGCTGTGGCTGAAGCTCTCCAGATTATTTTAGTCTGTGTTTATTTAGATATTTACACATGGTTGGGGCTTTTTCTAAATAATGCACTTTTTTAGTTCTTCAACTGTCACACTCTTTTCTTCATTCCTAGAATTTTAGAGACTACTATTAAAAAGTGTAGGACTGCGCATGGTGTAAGGCTTGTCAATCAGTCATGATGATAAACACTAAAGGATATACTTATAATATGCCAATCAGCTGAAAATCATTCTGATCTAGAAACACAATGATTTTTGAATTAATTTATGACAATTTTCAGTTAGATTGAAAGATACAATAAGCTAATAGAGTGATTGATAATGATGGAAACCATCAGTAAAATTTTAGCTGTGTTAAAAAGATGCTACTGTTCAATAATTAAATGTCGTTTATTGTTTTAAGAAAATTAACTGAACTTCTGTATGTAAATAAAGTCATATTAAGGTTTCTATATGATTTAGCAATAGTTAGACATAAAATAAGGAATTAAAACTTAATTTCTGGAAGTATTCATGAAAAGTTGGTGTTGTGCAGCTGCCAGTCTGCAGAAGTTCTGCCAGTGTCTATAAACTCATTAGGCATAATCTATCATCATAAAACCACTTCAACCTCAAAATTATAGTTTTATGTGGCAGGAGTTTTTAAGACTAGAGGCAAAGTCAATATCATGGTCTTTTTTCCATCACACTGAAAATAAATTTTTGGCAGTTGAAAAATATATCTGGTTTTGGTTTGTTTGGTTTGGTTTAGTTTTTTTTGAATAGTGTCAACAGATGTCCAGGAGTAATAACATTGCATGCACTTAAAAGTAAGCTGAATTAGTAATATTTTTTTTCAGATCACATGAACTAAACCTCTTTCAATGATGCTGTAGCTATTCTTTTATCTACTGGCTGCAGGACCTTTTACTATAAGGTTACCAACAGGAATGTACTTTATGCTGAGAACTAGTTGTAATTTACAAAATTAATGCAGAATTACTTTAAAATATTTCAATGAGAACCTTTCTGGAAGTACAAAATGAGTGAATTATAGTTTTCTTTCCCAAACTATAAAACAAATTAAGCTAACTACTAAAACACAGCCAAGAAAACATAAATACAGACAACACAGGTACTGTTAAGACCTTTCTTGCAGAAGTTGATGTAAATTTTATTTGCTTGAACATTTTTTTGTGTGTGTGGATTGTGTATGAAAAACTTGCATGAAGTAAGGCAAGATTGATTTCACTCATTATTTTCTGCTATATTTGTATTATTTCTTGCAGGCAGAGTTCTATTTTACTATAAATATTATTATAATGCAAAAGAAGAAGAGAAACTAAATGCACTAGCCTTTATTCAGGTGCATTTGTGTGGAAGATGCCTGGCAGTAGAATATTTCAGTAAAGTTACACTACTCAAGAGAGTAATAAAGTATGTTATAATATTCCTACCATTTCAGTGTGTAGACTATAATTTTCTGAGGATGAAGTACAGGTGGGGAGGTTTTCTAACACTGGCTGTCAAAGCTTTTGTTTTTCTCTTTTTGACTTTAAAAAACCTATGGGAGATTTTGTAAATTCACCCATAAAATAGTAAAAAGTGGGTTTTATTGGAATTACAGGATTTAAAGAACTCTGCAAAGAGCTGACTGGGGCAACATTTCTGTTGAAATTTGTGAAAAATGTGCAGTGTGTTACCAAACTGGGGCTCTATCACATTTTGGACATGCACTGTGAGTTTTCAGTGCATCTCTCACAAGTCAATTATATTTCTTATTTATTGGAAATGGGCAAACCAAATAATGAACAGCTGTACCTGGTGACACCTACTCCATTGTCCCCTCTGGCACCATCCAAGTCTGGATGGTGGGGACGCGTGTACCCAGCAAGCAAACAGCAGTGTCTCTCAACATACCCTCACAGACACCGGGGACTTGGGAAAGTATCACCTCTTGAATTGGAGGCAGACACTCCATATCTAATTGCCTCTGATGGATTTTTTTATTTTACTCCTTTGGGAATTAAAAAGTGTTAAAAAGGCTAGGCACTTTGAAAAGTATACATAATTTAGATCTTTTGCAAGACGATTTTTTTAAAGCATGGCTAATGCTTTGGCTTGCAGCTGCTTTTACAGATCTCCAGAAGGAAATTTCTCTAATGTATTCTTTCTTCTTAATTAATTTAAAAGCCTTTCAGTGTCTTTGATAAGTGTTTGTTACTTGTGCCATTCCCTGAAGACTTTATCCCCGAAGGAAAATCTTCCAGTGGAAGAATTGGGAGAGAAAAATTAAAAAATAAGAAAAAACTTTTTTTCAAAGTATTTTGGCCTTACTCATGAGTAGCTGTCATTAAAATTGGTAGGTAGTTATCTTCCCCACCGCCAAAATTTCTCTGTCTATGAACTTGCACTGCACAAATCATATTCATTGTCATCAGACACATTGTGGAGCACAGGAGAAGTGCACAGATATTGTACCCAGGACAAACACAGAAACTGAAGGCAGTCAGACTTCATCAGCATCATTTACAAAATGCAGCCACGCTGCATGTTAAAAGTGGAGGTTTTATATATGCTAAGTCTGACCAAAGCATAGACATGATGCTGCCAGGATGGGCCCTGTGCCTTTTGGAGCAGCACTCAGCATCACAGTGCACTGCATATTTTCAGCTCTTTTCCTAACCAAATAGATTCTGAACAATAAAATGAACCATAACTTTTCCTACCCTACTACCAGTTTTAGAAGGGGCAGTGCTGACTGGTACTGGTCTGTATTAATTGTGGGTTTACTTTTCAGTTCCCGTGTCTAAGTAAAAGCTTTATATTTTAAAAGTAGGTCTGCCATAGAACCCAAAGGACTGACTCCAGGGAAGTTAACTACATCTGGCTGTCTTTAATTTAGCTAGCTCAGGTACTGATCACAGTGCAACAGCAGCAATACAGGGGTTAGAATTTACAGCCCTTTTTGAATCAATAGCAGGACTGTTATCGACATGTGGGATGCCTACTGTAGATATGTCTGTGGATACTGAAGTTGCTCTGCAGAGGATAAATGTGAGATGGATCAATTCAAATTAATCAGTTTCACTGATACATATTTTGAAAGTTTCAATTTTTCTATAACATAACAGAATGAGGTCTGACACATTATTTTGAGCTCTTAGATTGTTTTTAATCCTACCTTAGTCTAGTAATCAGGCTATTTTAAAGTGAAGGCTACCCCAATGCACAAGACTATTGTGAGTCCTTCTTCTCCTTTCAAAAGTGTAACTCATATAACCAATGTCCTTTTCTTTCTGCCTAAAAAACCTGACATGGATGCTAGATAAATGCACATACAGAGGGCTCAGCACAATCTGAAACACAGGAGGTTCCCTCTGAACATCAAGAAACACTTTTTCACTGTGAGGGTGACTGAGCACTGGCACAGGTGGCCCAGGGAGGTGGAGAGGTGGGGGAGTCTCCCTCACTGAAAATACTCAAAAGCCTGGTCCTGGGCAACCAGATCAAGGTGGCCCTGACTGAGCAGCGGCGTCGGGCAACATGACCTTCAGAGGTCCCTTCCAATCTCTGTCAATATGTGACTGAAAAATCCTTCATCCTCCACTGCAAGCGCTTTTTCTAACTGATCTCTACATCAGCCAGCTCAGACTGTGTTTCCTCAGAAGCTGAGCTGTACCTCAGCTGCCATTCAGCGATCAGGAACATAGCAAGTGCCACAAAATGGGAGCTGCTAAGGACACCTTGAGTGTAAGCAAGCCTCATTACCACCCCTCATCAGGATCTTCCAAACGGTGCCTGCCTGGGGAAAGGCACAATCGGAAAGACCACTTGTCTTTCCCTATTAGCACATTCCATTTGTGAAATCACAGTTTGGTCTTCATGTAAGACTTGGGTCTTTACAATGTGCTGTAGACAGGAAATGGGACTTGCCCAGTTTGCCATGGAGGAAAATATCATGATTGATTGAAGATTCAGTAGCCTGTCCAGAACATCTGTGCTTTAATTTCTACTTACATCACTGATAAATGCAGGACCACCATACTGCATTTTATTCACTAAAATGCATAACCAAAGTCTGAATTAATAATTTTTCTCAGGTTCAGTTTATTGCCAGATGGAATAAGAAATATTAGAGGATATTGGATATCCAATGCCAGCTTTCACTTTACCACAAAAAAGGCAGTTGTGCTAAATCAAGGGTTCTATTTTTAAAAGAGATATTCCAAGTAGGCACCCTTTTTGGATAATAGTACATGGTCTTTTATTAAAGGCTTTTCTGAAGCAAATTTCATTAGGATGTGTATTTTTTAACCTAGTACAATATTTCTACATACATGCATGTTCGATGTGTCACATATGTGTACAGATTCCCTGTAATTTGTTCAGGTTCACTAGGTTTAAAAGGAAAGAGAGAGATAAATATTCCAATCTTGATAAACAGCCTAAATCATAATGAATTCATGTGTGCTAAGCAGGATCTCCTTTTCTAAGGTGCATTAATGTTTTAAAGCTCTCTGAAATTATAAAATGGGATGGAAAGAACGAATAGGTTAATAAAAAGCAGGCAAAATGTTACAAAGTGTAATTTATTCCCATGTCCCAGCCCTCAGAAGTTTTTATTGAGCAAGTATGTAAGCCTTAATAATGAGCAAATTAAATGACAGTTTAATTCCTGTATATGTGGGAGTGCATGTGGTGATATCAATGATTTCTATTTACCAGCAATGACTCATCTCATCCGCTTCTTGAAATTCACCAGTGAGAACTGGACCAGGACCATGCTTTTCAATGGCAGCACTAATTACCTTCGGATCTTGCATTGCAGGGGGATCCTCTGGACTGTTCATAGGCACCGAGTCCTTGTGGCTAATCAAGATCTACCCCGTAACTCTGAATGAAAGCCATAAATTTTTTCTTCTTTTTTTTTTCTGTAATATCTATCCAAAAATCTGCTGTCAAGCTAACCATCTCTAATCAAAACAATTAATAAAATCATGAGCTTCCTCTCACGTTAAAAATAACACACTGCTCTCTAACAGAAGACTCTCAGTGTCTGCTAGCATTTATCTGAGATATATAAATAAAATTCACATCTCATACTGCCTAAATGCAGCTGCCAGAAATTTTTGAAGCCAATAAGAATCTCTCTCTCACTTAGAGGATCCTTAGTATAAATCCAGAAACTTAATCTGTAACATTTGGAAAGATGCGCTAAAAGTAGCAGCACCGATACATTCAGTTTCTTTTCACCCTCTTTGGCTCTCAGGGTACTGAGAACTGTACGACTGCTAGCAATAAAATCCCTTTAATTCTCTAGTACTTGTTACTGTGCCTGAAACAGTACAGTTTATTGCTATAAAAGGTAGGAACATTGTACTATCTATTAAAATAAAAAGCATAAATACAGAACATTAGTGAAGTGATTCAGTAAAGGTCAACAATCACACACTGAAAACAGTCACTGCCATGGTATTTTTTGATGTGTATGCCCAGATATGCAGCAACAGATCACCAGAGTTTGGTGTGGCTTGTGCAGGCTTTCCTGGAAAAAGAAGAGCAGGGAGTACAGACACCCTGAAGCATTATTTCTCTATTTTATTAAGATGATAATAGACCTCTGAAATATCATAGTGTTCTTTGTTTCCTTTCATCTTAATTAGGGAAGCCACACAAAACTCTGAAGAGATTGGGTAATTATTTTAGGTCCCAGAAAGGGCCAAGTGAGATGCCCTAACCCATGCAGGGAATGGCAGAATCAAGAGATGAGTGAGACTTCAAGTGCACCTTTTTCTGTAGAGAAAGTCAATCACAGAAAACCTGCCCTGCTTTCCAGAGATGCAAAACAGCTGCAGTACTTCTCAGCTTCATGGGAGGTGAGCCCTGCAGAAGTCAAAACAAGTATGTTTGATTTTCTTGTGTTAAAAGCAAAAATGAGAAGCTTTTAGGGCTATTAGCCAACTTCATTTGACAACAGGTTTTAGATCCACAAAAAAATCTGAAAACTGTGGATTTACAGTGTATAAATGGAAGCTTCCACTGCAACAAAAGAACAAAAAAATTTTTCTTCTACACTAACTTAAATTTTAAACACAGATTTCAAATAGCTAAGCAAAATATCTGGCCTTTTCAGATTCTTTCAATACCATTGTACATCTAGCTTTAGCTGCTCAACATGTCTGTCCTCATTGAATATATTTCATTTCATGGTTCAGAGGAACACACAATTCTCATTTAGGTTCCTCTGATTCCTTCAAACAGTTATAGTTGCGTTCGGCTGAAAATGTGGTCAAAATCCACTTCCCAAATTTATTTACACTTGACATAATTCAAGAAAGTAAAACAACAATGTCATTTGCATGTCATTAAAGAAAGAAATGCCTTTAAAAAGACAATCATATGAGAATTTCTACTAAATCTATTCTTTGGCATCCTTAGAAGTATAAACACAAATTCTGGTAGTCATGTTTACTCTTCATTCTTGAAGAAATTGTACCTTGCTACAGCCAAAATAGACAGTATACGTAATATAGAATCGGCATTATCTTTCTTCCTTTTTTTTTTAAACACCAAATTTTTATTTTTTCGCTTATTTCAGTCTGAATTAATTGCCTTGTAGAAGAATGTAATAAGAACTGTCAGATATGGAAAAGGTATCTTACTTATTAAATCTTATCTAGTTAGAATACCAAGGAAGAAAGAAGAGAAAATGTTTCAGTGTGATGTACCTGTCATGATCATGAGTGTGTAATTATTGTGCTCCAGTACTGAAACAACTGCAAGTCATTTTGCTGTACATGTCTTGCCTTGTGACATTCCCAAATGCGTGTGATTTATTCCTGTACACAGCATTCATATTAAGGCTTCTGACTGAAAGCCATGTGTTGACATGATGCATGTGGAAGTGTAGTTCTGCCATGAGAGCGCTGAGCTTGAATGTCAGAAGACTTTAGTTTAATTTTCTGTCTAACACAGGCCCAGTTTGTGTTCTTCAGTTCACCATTTACCTAAGTATTTGTCTCCACCTCTATCTATCTCTCAGCACACCAGTCTGGTTTTCAGGTAAACCTGATGAAATCAGCTGAGATTCATCTCATCTATGTTAGGAATCTAAAACTAAAATGAGTACACTCTAGAGAAAAAAACGAGTGCAAAGTAGCATGCCAGTTGGGGTTTGAATTTATCCAGCGGTAGAGACTTCACATCTCTTCTGGGCAACCTGTACCAGGGTTTGTTCACTCTAACAACAAAAAAGTTTATTTTTCTTCCTATCTTACCTGAATTTGAAATGAGTCACTTGAATCACTCTTTAGGTCCTTTAAGTAGAAGAACATGAAAAAATTTGCTTAGATTTTTTACCTAGATGTTGAATGTCTAAAGCTAAATGAAGTGAAACATCCAGAATTACCAGCTGCAGTCAAATAGGCTGGTAGTCAGAGGAATAAACTCCTGAGGGTATAAACTATATAATTCAAGTCCTTAGTCTTATTAAGGAATTTGAACTTGCATTTCCAAATTTGGATCATTTAACCATTAGACTATTAGACTATTTGAAGTAGTGAAGTAGTAGTTTCCTGTCTCCCTTTTTTTTTTTTTTTCATTAGCTGACTCACTTTCCAAGCAGATTCATGTTTTGGATACCCAGAGAAAGGAAGATAAAATAGTACCTGTTCTGGGTTAGCCCACTCATCACACCAAACTCTTCCATGTTGTTCCCTTCTGAATGGTTATGGTAGCTCTCCTCAAGGCTGACTACTGAAAATACACATCTGTCATCACCCCTTTTCCCCCTACACCCTGAGTATTGTGGGAAAAATGCGCATCTAACACTGATAACTTCATGGAGATGTGCCGCGGCTGCGCTGGTGTTGTCTGCCACGACCTTCCACAAGCGTCCCCACAAGGATCACTTCTATCGAGGGTGCAGGCAGCTTACACAGTCCTGGGAGGACTGTGAACACACGGTCAGCTGCTTCTTCTTGCGGCGGGATGCGGTAAAGAAGCGAGATGGGTCTTCGATATGGTCTTAACAAAGGTGTTTATTGTTAAGGAGTCAGGGATCGAAGACAAGATGGCTCGTAGTGCAGGAGCTTATAAGGGATAGCTAAAGAGGCGGGTAGAGCATCAGGGCGAATGACATGAGGGCAAGGGAGTGAGCGACAGGGATGCAGCCAATGGGGTGGAGGGGAAGGAGGGATTTGAAAAAGGGGTCCAATAGGGGCACAGGCTTTTAAGACAGTTCTAGAACCAAAACCATACATGGTTAATGTCACTCAAACCTTATGGGAGGAGATGTGGGCAGGCTCAAACTCTTGAGGTGGCCCACTACTGACACTGGGCCGACCCTCTTCCAGAGGTGGTTTGTACCATCGCCACAGAGATGTACATAAGCACAGCATTTTGGACCTTATTTCTGTATATATGATTGAACTGCATACAGTGTTGTAGCACTAAATACACTGAAGGTTTGACTCAGCTGTGGACAACAGCTAATTTACACTTCCTGTGTAAATCCACATCCATCACTTCCATTTTTTATGCAGAGTGGAACAGCTTCAGCTCTGTCTTTTACTACAGCATGAAAGCAAATTTTCTAATATCTTCCATGCATGGCTCGCTTCTCCTCATACCATCTTCCCAGGGGAAAAAAAAAAGGATGCATAATGTTTTCATTTCTTTTTTTCTTCTTTGTTTGCTTTTTTAATAATATCTATATGCATATTTCTGTACTATTGCAATAGAAATTGTAAGATCAATAAAATATGCCACAAGCTGGAAGCATTAAGCAATGAGGTTTGAGGCTGTCTTCATCCTAGGGGAATTAATTCTATAGTTTGTGACTGGAGTCCCCCCAGCTCAATTGCCCACCTCCTTTTCCCTTTTCTCTTGCTCAGTGGCATGGTGCCCAAAGGCGGTTACACACATAGAGGAGTTTTCCATAGCTGCTTGTGTCCAGGAGACACCACCGATTTTCTGACACAAGCAGCAAAATCCCTGTCTAATTAGTTAAAGCTAAAAAGCCTTAGAGGACTACATAGCTTTTTTGCATATGCAGTGGTGTAAACATAGAGTCCATCCCCCTTAGAGTTATTGGAATAGACCTGTTGTTTCAGCTCTGGGAATTATTAGAAATGCTATGAGCACAAGTCTTTGATGTGATCCATTTATAAAACACAGGAAATATTTTTCATTACTGTTGAGACCTCTCTTGAATCCTCTCAATTATGTTATACAGCAGTCAGTACTAAGAAGCCAATATATGGGTTAAATTTATTATGGAGAAATATTTCAATGTAATACCATTGTTCCCTCTGCTGAACACAGTTCAAATTTAGACAATGTTTATTCATGTGCTTAACTTGAAAGCACAGGATTAAATGAACAACTTCTGGGTGCTACTGAGGTTACTGATGTAAAGACACATAACTTCTCTGCTAGACTGGTAGAGTTCTCAAATAATGGAAGGTTATTTAATGGAAACACCTAGCCTTCTGTGGGTATGTTTATAGGCCATTTTCTTATTTAACTGTTCCTTGATATGGTGCTGTTACTTTTACCATAAATACTAAAGCAATTCATTATATTGGACATAACACAGAAACAACTGCAGGAAAAAGAAATAAAAACATTTCACTGCACAAAAAGAAATGTGTCCAGCACAATAAGGGAGGTCATTCTACCCCCTCTACTACATCCAGCCCTGGAGCCCTCAGTACAGGAGACTCAGTACATGGAGCTGTTGGAGTGGGTCCAGAGGAGGCCACAAAGATGCTCAGAGGGCTGGAGCACCTCTTCTATGGAGACAGGCTGAGAGAGCTGGGGGTTGTTCAGCCTGGAGGACAGAAGGCTCTGGGGTGACCTTATGGTGGCCTTTCAATGTATAAAGGGAGCTTATTCAAAAGGCAGATATGTATATTTACCAGGACTTGTACTGACAGGACAAAGGGCAATTGTTTTAAACTGAAAGAATAGACTTAGATTAGACATAAGGGAGCCTTTTTGTTTGTTTGTTTGTTTGAAGATATTGAGACATTCCAACTGGTTGCCCAGAGAAGCTATCCATCATTGGAAGTGTGATTTATGAATATGATGATTTAGAGTCCCCATATGTCCCTTCAGATATATGAGAATTCATCACCATTATGAAATCACTGATGTTTTAAAAGTTAATTTTTCTACTTTGGTTGAAAGGATGTAGAAGATAAATTGTGTTGAGAACAAAAGATGTTTACAACCAGTTCTGGAGGAATCAAGTCAACATTGTGTTAACGTATAAAAGACACAAGCATGTACAATTTGTCCCCCTATGTGGGCATGCTCACAGTCTGAACCACTCAGGAGCAGGGTTAAGCCTAAAATCCAAGCTTGTCAATCTATCTTTTTTTCTCTCATCTTCATTGCAAACCCTACAGTTTAAAATCCTTGTCAATAAAAAAGCTAACAGAAAGTTATTCATCTTATTAGCCACTCTTCTGCATTGCTTCCCTGTAGACATATGTAATAATAAATAACGCAGACTTAAATATAAATAAAACAGAACAATCAGTTGATATACAACTCCAGTCTCTCCAACTCATTAGTTAAAAGCACAGGAAAACAGTTGAACTCTATTGAATATCAGCATATCTGAGCTACTGCAGATAGAGGGGAGTGTAACTCAAGGACTTTGCAGAAAGAAACTTAAACTCCACTAGGAGTCTCATCAAAACAGTAGGAAAGAAAAACAAAAATTGAAATTGCTGGATGAAAGGCAGAAATCCATTTTAATACTAATTTTTAATCTTCCAAAATTTTGTCCCCTTTATCAGGAAAAAACCCCACTCTTCTAGACTATTAAGAACTGCAGAAAGAACCCTAATGAAATAGAAAAATAGCATGGTTAAGTAGCAACGTCTGGATATTTAGAAACTCTTTTTGATCAGATCAATAGCTTGGGGTAGGTGATTCATTGTCTAATACACAGAATTTTTCTAGAAACATTTGTCAGCCTCTTGTCATGTACTATCTTTGGTTTTTTTCTTATTTTTTCAGAAACAGTCCATGTAAGAAGAGTTTTTACGTAAGTGCTCAAAGGCTTGAAGAACTCTAAGTAGATCAGAGAGGGTGTGAAAACCAGCGAAAAAGTTTTCTAAGTAATTTTATCTCCAAATTGCTTGGTTTGGCCCAAGTTCTCAGCCGTCTATTCTCACCCTGAAAGCAGCTCCTCTTCAGTGCTGGTGGCAAAATTGTTACAAAGAGGGATTTGCTTAGTGTGCCTAATGTTGAGAGCACCTAATGTTCTGAAAAATGAATTTGGAGAACTTCCCAGATTGCACATCTGCCCCTAAAACATGAGAATAATGGACAGAATATGAGAAGGGAGGATTAAGTGAATACTTGCTCTCCTCTGCCTTGCCTTACCTAAACCCATGTGGTACCTCTGGATGACCTTTATCTTAAACACTCCCTCACAGAATCCTGGCCATCAGCTTACAAAAGCAAAACACCTATCTGACAGGCAGATGTATGGATGTGATACTGCAAATCAGCTGGTTATATGAGCACCATATGTCAGCAATTGGAAAGAAGGTGCATTGGAAGAAAATTCACACTATGATTAATTAGTAGCTTTAGAGGTCTTTTCTTGCTGCTAGTCTTTTTCTTTCTTTTGTGTTAGTGAGTCCCATCTTGCCCTGATAATGCAGAAGATTCTCCATGAAGGACTAAACATTCTCTAAATTAAATAAAGGTGGATAGCAGAATCACAGCATTAACAGACGAAGAAGATTCTCAGAGCACCTCTTCCTATTCCTGATTTATGAGGCTCCTTCACAGAATGTATTTTCTTAACCTCCATCTACTTGGCAGTATGATCCAAAAAGTTTGGCCTCAGCTATTTGCCGTCTGGGACAATCCCAAAGCATAATATATGTCACTGTCAGAAACCATTTTCCTGATAATCAACCTAAACATTCCAGGTTTAGGTTGATTAGCTCTCATTAGCTTTTACAACAGACATCAGATGAAATTATTTCATCCTCCATGTTTAAATCTAGGCATAGAAAAATAAATAAGGAATTGAAAACAGATCTCCAGAGGACAAGATGTCCAACAACTGTTCTAGCTCTACCTGCTTATCAAAACTATTGAAACTATACCTGGTTACCCCTCACCTCAAACTGTCAATTGATGTTTCCTCTTGCTGATTGCCTTTGCTATCACTGCGTACAACCAGTGATGCTGAAAGCCTGCATTCTGGATGTCTGCCTCAAGCAGGTATTTACTAATTTATTTTAGATTTCAGTTAGAAAGATTCCACTGGGGAATGAAAGAGAATTACTAGCTTTTAAAAATACATTAGTACCTCTGATGAGAATTGGAGAACTGAAAAGTTGTGAATGGATTGAACATGATATTCAAAACATTTATTTTTTAACTACAAAAAAAGACCAAATTTTGGATCAAAATAAAACTCCCTTGGAAATTTGACAGCATCCACTTTGCTAATAACAGGATCGTCCCCCAGGTATGCACTACCACTTTAGTGAGCTATTGTCCCGGTGGAAAAGACAGTGTAAATACAGCTTGATCCATTTCACACAAAATTAGCCAAGTATGAACAGACAGCATGGAAAATTTGGAGAGCTCAGTCCTTCCATCTTCAGATGGAAAGGGCCAGTCATCTCTAGCTGGCAAGCAATGCCTCAGGACAAAACCCTCTTCAGCTATCATACTTGGATCTAGAATGGGATGTCTGAATTTGACCTTGATGTCTACTTGCACTGTACATGCTTCCTGGAGCTTCAGCACTTTGTTTGCAAATATTTTGTCTGTTTTGTGCATTTTCCAGTTCAGAATCTCGTGCCCTGAATGAGGGTTTCACTATATTCACTTCCATTTTATATGGAAGGTAAATACAGTAGAAATACATAGTGCACTGAATGGAAATGTAAAATGGATTTTGGGTGCTAGCATGATTTCCCTTAAACTGTCTGCAATAACTGACAGTCTCTAGCCTTTAGCCAACACCCATTCTTTTCAGAAAGTAAGAAATATATCTGTTATCTGATACAAATTTTTAGGGTTTAAGTGGGATCACCAACCACAGCCCGAGTACACTGAATGTTAACTGACATCAATTACTGGAAAGTACTAGTACATTTTCCTTTTAGCAGAAAATATTAAAAAAACTACACAGAACGAAATAATTTTTAAGGCAAGCACTAAGCAGAATTCACTTCTGAACTATTTCACTTCAAGCAAACCTAGTGTCACAAAAAGTCAAGGTAAGATGAATAAATAAAGATGTTTTTCTCTTACCTTCTAGTTTTCTCCCAGGCCAGTTTGCTCTTATGGGATTTTTGATGGTGCTGTTGTTAGCAAAATCTGTCATACGTGAAGGACAAAAACATAGCCAGATGTTTGCCTGTAGACTTTGCAAATGCCTGCAACCAGTTTTTATCTTAAGCTTGTTCTACGAGTTTGACTGCATAATTTAATTCGATGTCTGGCACTGAATTCTTCTTCTTCATGTACTATCCCCAAAACTGCTGTCTTTGCTCTGTTTAAAAGTAAGGAGATGTTGACTCCTCTCAGACAAGATATTAAAGCAAAATTCCATTTAGATTTGTTAAACACAGTGTTGTTTCAAGTGAATGGTATGCCCAATTGTACTTATAAAACAAAACATCAATTATAATAATTATAATAACTGCTGGTGCTTTGAATTTAGAAATATACATTTGCTAATGTAAGACACAAGCTGTTATATCTAAATAGTCAGTCATTATTGTGCACACAGTAATTTTCCCATCCTATAATATCTAGATTTTTAAACAAACTCTATCGAGTTAGAAAAGTAAGGGAAGATATCTGAACTGAGAATATTCTACTTAAATGGAATTTACCTGTCTCTCAATATGTATAGATATTTCTAATCATACATGCAATTATGAATAGATAAAGCATTTCATAGATGTATTAGAATGTGGAATATTTTGGAAGCATCTCCTAGGAATCAGGCTCTTTCACATGTCACACTAAAATACAAGCCAAAATAAGGTTACAGCCATAACCAGAGTGCTGTAGAGTGAACTACCCAGTGCAGTCAGATGAGTGCCCATTGTAACACACAGGGACACATGCTCAAATGATGGATTTATCCACAACACTTTTGATTGGAGTCCAAGTATCAAACAAAAAAAAAATAAAACTGTTTGCAGTGAATTTTCACATCAGGCATTTTCTTAGCCATAGACAGTTCATCGGCCACAGTTTGCCCTCCTCTTAAATGTATTATAGGGCTTACTTATATTTAGAAAGTTTCCTCATAAATTTGTAAATGAAAGTATTTTTAAGGCCAGATTTAAAGAAACTGACTGTGGCAAAATGAGCATTTGTGGTTAAATTTAGGATGTTGTTCAGCTGTAATGTACAGTCCCAACCAGTACAAAGTGGTGCCCTTATGGTTCTCTGAGCCTGTGAAGGATACTGTGATGGGAAAGAAGAAGCTAACCTATGGAATTTGTCTCATCTCCTAAAGGTTTTTTTAGGAAAACCTCTCTGCAGACACCTTGAGACGCCTTTACTTTCTCTCCATGTTTTCTCCTATCACTTCTGTAGCTATCAATAATCTTACCTTCATCCCCTTCCTCAACTGTCCCTCCCACTCATATTTAGTATTGGAAATAGCATTCAGCCTAGGTATATTCTTTAGATACTAAAATAATGGAAGCACTATAATCTAAATAATTAAATAAAAATAACTCATCCTCAAAATCCAGGATAAATAAGCAGAAGGAATTACAGAAAATATACAGTCTACCACTGAAGTACCAAGGCCTGTGCCAAGGCAGTTGCAATAAAAGTATTTGAAGGGTCATTTATTTTGTAAAACCATTTTTGTTGTTATTTGGATTTACCAAAATTGCTCACCCGCTGAAAAATTTTGTCATCATTATCTAGATTTTACATAAAGGTCTCCATAAAAGCATTATTTGAACTTCAACTTTTGGTTCACTCTCTCATCTTTTAAGCTCTTCCTTCCACTCAAAACATCATTTTGATCCATTTAGCTATTTTAAAAAAATTCTAAAGCATTCCATAAGAAAGTATGAAATACTCTCATTAAAATACAATTTTTTTTTAAAAACATTGTAGAAGCTTATTAAGTAGAACAGTTAAACTCATAAATTAACTCACCTTTAGCTACTCTTTATCTTTTGAGACTCCTTTTTCATGATGTGTTGGCATGCTCAAATGTACTGTTTTCATTCTTGCACGTTTCCAATCTCAGCCATGCTGATGGCACTTAACTACCAGTTAATAAGGTTGGCTCCTGAAATAGCTGGTATTCAGCCCAGCAGTGAAGCCAGGCCATCATTCTGTCCCATCAATAACAGACTCTTAATCAAACAGAAATAGTACAGAGTTGTGTCAATCACTACCTCCTATAATCAGCACTTTTCTGTGCCAGAGCCCTTTTGTTTGACAGGAAATTCAAATACATCATACACCTGGTATTGACACAAATTCTTTTAAGAAAGAGTACTTGTTTTCATACTGAGTCCATCCCTGGCTCTGGTGGATTGCCTTAGTGGTGTATTTGCACAACCTTTATTTGTTTTGCTACTTGTCCTAAAGGCCCCACTGTGGTCACATCTCATGATAAAAATACATCAATGAAACACTCATCTTGCTGATTTTGCACTATAACAAACCTACCCCAAAGCCAGTCCAAAGACTTAAATATCTCTCCAAGTCAATTGTGAGAGTGTAGAGTAGAAATTTCCTTTTACTGCCATGATGTTCAGTATATGCCCTAGGTACATCTGGTTTGGGAACAAAGAAAGAGTCATTCTCTCTCTGCATCACGAAATAATGCACCAAAACTGACCAACTGTTTGAAATATTCTTAGACACAGATTTACAATTCAAGTCAATTATTTAAAGATTTTTTAATAAGTTGATTTCTAAACCATAGCTCCATTATTAGTTTATAATTATTAATAGAGAATGTATTAGGACAAAATGTGCTTCTTAATTAATTTTTTTAAATTTACATTTACACTGTCTGGAATTATTTATGTCCAATTTCCTCTCCTGGAACCAACCCTGCTGTGAAATTGCAGCCTTCTGAAGCATTTGGCAACTGAGAAAACTAGCCATAAAATTTTGCTCATCACTACATTTTTCTCTTTTTCAATTTTACACTTAATTATAGACCATTAAATCAGTCCCCAATAAATGTATAAGATTTTCTGTCTTATGCAGAGTGGTTCTTTATTTACCATCATTGACAGAACATTGGAACACTCAGAAAGAATTCCTTTAAACATTTATTTGTTGTACTGCTTACTGTAGAAAATGCAGAAATCCTTAAAATATCATTACAGCCACAATGCTTGGCAGTAACACTCAATCCAAAATTGCCAAGTCACTTGTATTTGTTGCAGGTTTTCTTCAGTCCCATATATAACACTTTTCTTCCCCCTTCTTTCACCCCTCTACCCCGATCTTTTCAACATAAGAATATGCTTTGGTTCATTTTAATAAGTTCCTTTTTTTATTTTTTTTTTTTTCAGAAATCTCTCAGATCACTGAGCTTGGAAGCTATGGTTCACTGCTAGAACTACAACCCTAACTGTGGTTTCAGTCAAGATGAAAAAGAAACAGATGAGAAACAGACACATAAGAACAAGATAGGAAAAAAAATCCCATTTCCTGTGCCTATTAAAATACACGAGAGAGACTAAAATTGCTATTCTCTCCAATGTTGTAAAGATTTACAGGCCAACATTTTATACCTACCCCTCTCTTCTAAACTTCATTGCAATCCAGAGAGTGCAGAGAGCCTGAGCCTGGCACGTGTACTGGGAACATAGGGAATCACACAAACAGCACTAAATCCATCAATTAGCACAGTACCTTGTTACCATTCAGAACAAATATAGAGGCACCTATTTTTGTGGGTAATCCATTAATCAGCACGGGGACAGTCAAACCCATGTCTCCTGTTCCCAGGGAAAAGGGGGTCTATTTAGTGAGCTAAAGAATTCTCTGAACTGAAGTGCCTTTCCTTGTCCCATTTAAGTGGTGCAAAGACACCAGTAATATGCAAACTATCATATCAGTGTAATCTTTTAAATTTAGTGATCAGGTTATTAAACAGACCAGGGAAAAATATTTGGACAGGAGTCCAGCTACATCTTGTGATGCTTTTAAAATGAGACATTGCTTGGATAAAACACAGAAATAGTGGTTAAGGTCTGCAATAATGAAGGCTGCCCATTTTAGTTTGTATTTTTTTAATAAAGAGAGACTTTATATAAGAGACTTCTGTATCTCAATCAAAATCCATTTATCTCTACAGGAATATATTGGCAAGATAATGGATTTGAACCCAAGTCCAAGAATGTCTCTGGATACATTTAATTTTGAGCAGAGTAGTACCCCTCAGGATTATAGGGGTTTAACTTAATATGTTCTAAAATGTGAACAACACTACATGTATCTTATTTACTTTGGAATCAGATTCCCTGATTTTGATAGAGTAAAGCAAATATTAATTTGATCTTGCTTCTATTAGGTTGGCCAACGTAGTACCAAATAGGTGCTGTAAAGTGGACTTTCTTCCAACTTGACTGTCATCAGTGGGACAGATGCTGTGTCTAGGCACCACCCAGTATGTGTAGCACCACACAGAACACAGGAGGTAGACAGTGACACAATACATGAAGATGATGGGGTGGCAAATGTTTCACCAGAAGCATTGCTGTAGTTACAGAGATTTGTTATGTGCTGATAAGCAAAGCCAAAAGACCATCTTAAACTTCCAGCTCCAACTTTCAGTCATATTAAATACATTAGAGTGAGGGAAAGGAGAACTAATTTTTTTTAATGAATTGAGCATGGTGGAGACTCTTGAGAGAATGTACATATAAACCTCACAGAAGACCTATTCCAAAGACTTTTACAGAGCAGTGGTTCAGTTAATGATGCAGAATATATGAAGAAAAAAATGACACATTGTAATGAAGCAGTAATGGCCTCACTGCATAATGTGAATACAACCCTGTGATACAGAATAGATACCTATTCTGTATCTGTCCAGTCACCTGAATCAGTCTCACTTCCACTGTGCTGAGAAAGCACAAAAACAACGGCTGAGGAGCATGAATGGTGGGGCAACCAGGGTAAAAAAAAAAATTAAATTAAATTAAATTAAACAGGAAATAAAGTGGCTGAGAGTTTATCTTTCTCCAATGACAGATCAGTGGACTTGAAAGCTGGCCCTTCAACAATGAGGGTTACATTTCTGTTTAGGAGATTGTGCCACTTACAGTGACTCAAAGCCAGAATTCCCACACAGCCTATCCCAACCAAGACCACTAGCATTTCACTAACTTAGAGAATGGCTGTATTGGAAGGTGTTGGACAACCTTAGACCATCAATAAGTGCTAGGTGGTGCTCCAAACACTTGTTAAGGCACCATACTTAGTTCCCTACAGTCTCCAGTGAGTCTGGAGATAATTTATGTAACAAACAGTACCAAAAGATAACTGTCTTTCATTTACTTGTATTTCATATATCCATTATTTTTTGTCATTTGCTTTATCGTACAGGAAACAATTTGTCTCTATTTTAAATGACTTCTCAAGAGGACACTCGAGGGAAGATTACTTAATTCGTATGTCCTGATGTTTCTTTTCTTCTTGCTATGGCATTATCAAACTCCTGCTTCCCACAATTGTAGGCTGTAGCTGAATTAACTACTCATCATTTATGATTAGTTGCTAAAAAAATACCTATATATCACTGTTCTTAAAATTCTCAGACAATTAAGCTGGTTAGTCATCTTCAGTGCTGGCGTTTTTTCATATTACATTTTTATGAAAAATAATCCTGCTACACATGTTTTCAATTGGGAATAAAATACTCATAAAATTAAAAAATGTTTCTTGCATAACTAGAAATTCTCTTAATTCTATAAATTTGAAGGTACAGTATTGCACATTCTAAGAAAAATATAAATCTAAAGATTTCATCCCAATAATTTCACTTTGTTGCTTTGTTTATTTGTGAGAAAACACGACACTTTATTTCCCAAGAAGATGTTATTATAGTCTTATAATGATTATCAAAGAAACATACAGGCTCCGAAGTGCAGGTATTCTTAGTTTTCTAGGCAGCTAACCAGACTGAAGGATTCTGTCTGTTCTCAGATATCCAGAAAGCATTTCCTGTGATATTGGGTAAGAGTTTGTGCCTTTGCATTTCCTTTGGGAGAAAGAAATTCCTGTATTTCTTTTATTTCCATATTACAGTTTTCCTATACAGTGCTATCCAGTCTCTGCAATAATAACTCCTCCCTTTACTTTTTGGTGAAACTACTCTCAGTGATCAGAGACGTAACCTGGCCAATAATAAGAAGAAACCTGTAAATCATTCAGTGTTTTAATCTTCTGAAGGTCCCACCAGAGCATATTCATTTAAAGTAGAAAATTTTCTAAATGAACACTGTGTAACAGGAAGAGCCAGTCTGGTTTCTAAAATGAAGAATCCTGCTTCTTTGACAGATCATGATTTTCATAGGTATCAAAAAAGCTACAGGGGAGTTGTTTGAACTTTCATTTATTACTTCTTTGAACTTTCAGGTAATTATTGGCAATATTCCTCAATGTTAAAGAAAATGAACAGGCTAAGAATTTTTGTGTGTAACAAATAGTTTCCAGGACTGAAAGACAAAATCAGGAAAACCTTGTCAAATACTTAGAGTGAGATGAGAGGATAACAAGGCTCTGTCTAACACCAATCCCATATTTAATACTTACCTGAAAACTGTAACTTGTCCTCTTCCTCTCAATTTTTTAACACTGATAATATTCATGTGCTGAACAATGGCAAGGTTGGTTGCTTCTCCTTTATTTGAGGAAGAGATTTTGCACATAAATTAATGGACTAATTTTAAGAAAACCCACATTACTGAATCTCTGCACAGTTAATGATATCTTAGGTTGTCTATACAGGATATTCTTTATCTTCTCTCAGATTTGTACAAGCCGATGCTACTTTTCTTCAAATTCAGAGAAAAGATTTGCAAATAATATCTAAACTTTCCTCATCGGTAATATTTGAAGTAGGGATAATTTTCTTTACCATTTTATATTTTTCCAGGAAAAACTATGTCTCCTACCTTATCTTTCCCTTCTCACCCACTCCCTCTAAGAGAAGAGATTTAAAGGACTTAAGGACACTTCTTATGTACAAACAGCAAATCAGCAAAAGTACAAATCAAAACATTGGAACATTTCTATAAGAAATATTCTGTTAGGTGTAAAGAAAGACACAAGTATTTCACAAAATAAGAATCACAAGTAAAATGTTCCTAGCTCTTTTCATCTCTACTATCTTTTTACAGAGGAACTGGAATGCTATCTATCAGCATGTCACACTATTTCAAAGTGCTCTAAAATCAAGTGCTGCATGCAGCACTTTTCTAACTGACCAAATGCAACCTGTCCTATTAAATTAAAATTCTTTCTACCTTCTCCTCCAGGGGCTCTCAAAGTTGGTTTTTTTCTACAGAAGTCTTATGAGAAACCCAGGATGTTTACAGACGCCTGTGTCCTGAACTGCAATGTTAAACAATTCTTACTATCTTTTCTATTATATCAGTCCCACAATACCTTCCCAGAGAAGTTGCATTCAATCCGTGTAAGCTGTTTCCTGTGATGTGACTCCAAGCAACTAAACAGTTTTGTGCTGTCTTTGGAAAATAAACCAAGAACAAACCCAAAACTTTACAGTCACAAGAACTCCTGAGTTAAAGAAACCAAAACTCTGGAGAGAAAGAACCAGTGGATGAGAAGGAAGACTAGAATTTCTATATGGATTTTTGAACCAGATCGATGACACATGCAACTATGAAGACTTGCTGTCTTCAGAAAAAAATTCCTTGTTAGGAGAAAAATTCTCCAGTTTCTGCCTAGTTTGACACAACTCCACATACTGTTTTAGCTCAGATCAGAAGTGAATTTTGTCATGCTAATCTCCAAATTCTCTCAGCAGATTGTTCAGGCAAACTTCAGCCTTCTCAGATGAAACAAAACTGAAAGGTGCATTTCAGGAATGTTGACTCTGACTCTGACCTGCCATTAAGGCATACAGTCCCTGGGTCAGATGAGAGCTCATCAAAACTGAAGTCCCCAAAGTGGGGCAGCGCTTAGCACCTGAAGTTTCATTGTCCAGGTCCTCTCCTTGTACTCACCAGCCAGTCTCCTGCCCACCTTACACCCAACCTATATCTCATAAATTTGGATATAAGGAAGCCATAGAAAACTACAACAAAATCGTTTCATCAGAAATCAATTACATTAGCCAGCCAAATTTGCCCATGGTGAAGAAATGCTGGCCATTCCCGGACATTCTCTTGGGTCATCAGAGACCTCCTCTGATCACAACAACATAGAGTTAAAAATTAATTAAACATATTAAAATGGTAAAATGCATCATCTGGTTCCTTTAGGAAGGTATAGAAAGTGAAAATTAATATCTAAGCAGGTATAAACACTATGTTCAGAAAACCTTGGTAGAAACAGCTGGAAAATCTGGAAGAAAACTGGAGAGATGCAAGAAATTATCTAAACCGATAAACATATTTGCCTTATTACAGTAAAAAAAAAGTTATTATTTTTCAATAGAGAAAACTTTTTTTAGCATTTTCCTAGAAAGCCCTTAATAGAAAATTCACCAACAATAAAATTCCATAATTAATGAAGACAAGCATAGTGCATAGTGACCCTCTTTGTAATGCTGCCATTCTGGCGACAATGAATTCTACATAAATAATCTTATCACTGTATTAAAGAGTACCAGAAAGTAACAGCATATATGAGACTATAATCAGACCTCTGGGACAGGGCTGCAAGTAAAAACAGGATAGAAAGACATTAAACAGACAAAGATTCAGTTCAAGGTCAGGATATCTACCTGGGGGATTTATATATGGCTGAAGTGTCTAAGCACCCATTATTGTTGATGAATATCTAGTCAATACAGTCAGTGGTGCCTGAAGAGCCCTCAGCTGATCAGCAGCTGGGTATGTCCTGGAGGATGAGCTGGTGGCTCTCAGCCCAGGGGGAGAGGTGCCATGAGGTGGCACTGGTGCAGTACATCTGCACGGCACTCGCTCAGCCTTACCAAGAAAAATGTGTAGCAAAGATGTGAGAAAGTGTGTGAACTGCAGCTCTGCGAGACAGGCTAAGTGGAAACATGGAAGGTAATTGCTGAGGTGGTAAAAACTATTTCAGAATTCAAGTGGAAAAAACACTGATATGAAGGATAAATTCCTGGGGAATAAGAGGCAGAGAAAATTAAGACAACCAAGTATTATCAACCAGTCTGTTCCAAGGAACAAAACAGACCCACTGCTCCCCACAAGGCTGGCAACTGCCTGACCAGAAATGACCTGCTGGGTGCATTGGGTGATGAGCATATTCCTTCTCAATCTGTCACATCACAAGTCCCAGACATGTTGCCCATGTTAGCACATTGTGGAAAGATGACTGGGGGTAAAATTAGAGGAAACTGAGAAGTTGTATTCATATCCTAACAGAAGTTATGATGGTACAGAAATTATAGGGTAAAATACAGTTGCTGCTTCCCAGACAGAATGTGATTGGCATGATGGAAACCTATTCCAGGATGATTCCCCACAGCCACAATCTGCAGCCATAGCACCTGCTAAGGGGAATGGAATGGAGGGTGAAGAGGAGTGGAGACACCATGGCCAGGCTCAGCTGAAATCCTCTCAGGGAGGGGAACTCGGTGGTGCTTTGCAGCTGATAAACCCCATAGCACCTGTCAGCCAGGGGAGAGAGGAGAAAATGTCCTACTCCTGAGCCAACAACTGTGGCACAATCGCTCTCCTTGGATGAACTCAGTTGATTATAGCCTAGTTGTAATAATATTAACACACACCTCCATCCCAAATGTACCCCCTCCAAGGTACAACCACCCCTCACTGGGCATGTGCTCCAGATTTTATTGACTGTATCTTTAAAAGCGAAGCAAGACAGCTTTACATCAATTAGTAACAAAGGTATGGATGATTAGAGTAACTGAAGCTCCACCTAAACACCAAGAAATAGTACGTTGAGAATGGGGGAGATTTTAGGGAAGACTCCATTGTAACTGCTGAGATCAGTCAGGAGGTTGAATCTGTCTTCTCCCCCATAGGGCCTTACCACACTCTGTGTGCGAATATTTTTACTGGGGATTAGAGCTTGTCTGTGTATTGCTTTGAATATGTTTTTGCAGTCAGATACTGTCACCAACAGTCCTTGAAGCTTAACCTGTCACAATTTTATATTAATATAAGAGTGCTATTCCATAAACTGTTGTGAGTCCTTCATGGGCACTGGTAGTGGGCAGCAATGGGGAACATACCCAAATAAAGGCGAAGATCCACTGAGGGGTCTCCCTCATGCTGTTGGAGTGTGTCCCTGAACAAGTCAGTCAAACCACCCTCCGATCCATCAGGACTGTTCAGTGAAGGGTCCCCATAACAGGACACTGACAGACTGGTGAAGCACAGGGGTCTTGGCTTTCCTGGGGTGCTGACAGGCAAATCAAACACTGAGGGTCAAGTACATCTCCCCACTCCAAGGGCGGAGGAAAGCTCCCCTTTTCACGTGACACACATAAATAACTGCTCTGTATTCCTGTCTGTGTTCTGCTTCCAAAGTTGGTGTGTCCATCTGGGGCATGGTAAAATGCACCCACACACCAGTAACACAGTGAGAGAAGGTTCCCAGCTCAATGACTATAAGAGGAACTTAAACATTCTGTGCATGTCAGCCCCTGAGTAAAATTCAGTTGCCTCAGAAGCATCATCTGTTTTCATTTTAAGACTTAGATTTTACCAGCCCTAACCTCCAGCTGCTAGTTCAGAGGGGTGACTGCATTTGGTTTTTATTGTGATAGGACATACCTTACTCTCCTGATGCCTTCAGTAAGACCTCTTCAACTATCAGGTGCTCTGGAATTGCGCTGATGTGATTTGACAAAGTAATAAAATTATAAAACTGTAAAGCTCTGGTTTGCATCTTCATATCTTAATTATCTTCTTCCTCTCCTCCTCCCTACATGCTCTTTCTCAATTCAAAACAAACTTTTTTGTAATTTTGGCAGATAAATTGTTTAGTGTGTTGTCCTTTACCCTTTCTCCAATGGAAAGGAGACCACACAAAGGTATGTCCCTCTTTATGTGTTTGTAAACAATAAGATCTATTTTTTCTTACTTTCCCTCATGAAAGCTTATTTTCTCATTCCCTAAGCTCATGCATGATAATGCAATACAGCAAAGTAGGGCACAATCCAGAAAGTTTTATTCTCCTGTTAAAGAAACTATTTTTAAACCTTTACCAGTGCCTTTACCAGTATCATTCCTGGCTTAACTATAGCCTACTAAAGATGCAAAAGTAGTTCATTTTGAGAGCTACTTTCAGATTAATGAGTACTCTATGCTTATAAGGATACTTTTTCTGTAAGCATCCGCATATGGATTAAGTCTGATGCCACAGAAAGGTAAATTAGAGGTAAACTCTGTTTCACTTCCCACTGCCTGAAATAACTTGCTTTTAAAAAATGTCTGCCAGAGGATGGAGTCATGCCTCCTTCACGGACTAAACTTACTGCATTTACCACAGACACAGATTAACAATCCTTACCACTACCACCATCCTACTTTCTTTCAGGATACCACACCACTGTTGCCTGTGAAATAACTGGAAAATGCAATGACTTACTGTGATAACATCATCTTCACATTCAGGTTTTTGTAAACTGAAAACTGAGGGTTTCCAAATGTTGACATTTTACACACTGATGCATTTTCTTTAAAAAACAAAACAAAATTATGTTTTCCACAGTTTTCTATCAGTTGCTCTAATTTAAGAGGTCTGTTTCAGACTGATAAAATTGGAAACATTATTAAGTGTGAGCAAACTTTTTGGTTCAAAATTATCGAAGACTCATAGCATATCTTCTGGAACTTCTGGCATTTTCTGTGTAGGGCAGACTGAAATCAGGAATCAGGAAAGCATTTCTTTGGCTCAGATCTAGGCCGAATAAGTATAGAACTTTTTTAGGTTTGATTAGGCTTCTATACTGATAGCAAAAATATTGTTGGAAGCCAAAAAAAAAATTATTTTTTCCTTTAATCTCTCCTACTCAAAAATAGACCAAATTATTATAATAAAAAGAAAAATAAATTATTGATTCATTAAATAAGTTTGGCCCATGAGCAGACTCATGAGCTAAGTAACTCTGAATTGGCATTTATAAAAATATATTAGTAAGTTGCTTCACTTGAGTAGCAAGCAGGAAGATGGGTTGTGAGGATAATGGTATAGCTATATGTACAATAATTGCTGGCAGCATCTAATGTGAAGAAAGGGCAGAATTAGGAGGAACAAGGTTACCTTATTCAATGCCAGCATCTAATTTCAAGATGACTGCATTTTCAGATAAAGTATAGGTTAATAAAAAAACAGTCAGAAGTACAAGAGTTCCTGATTTGAAACTGTTTGAAATGACTTCACCTTAAAAAGAGGCAGGAAGCAGCACACTGTTAAAGTCTGAATACTTGCATGAAGAGGAATTTGAAAAGGTAGTTAACAGCTATTATTGATTATATTGTTTGAAAAAAATAAACAAGCACAAAAAAATAAAATACAAAAAAAAATTGTTCTTGAAAACTTGAAGCCCAGCACACTGTGTAATGATAGATGAAATATATCAAGACCCCCAACAAAATTTTATGTGTATTCAGCCTATTTTTCTATATAAGGCTAGGAAAGCAGTGAGCTGAATCTCATACAGTTCCTGCCTGAGCCTCTCTTCAAAAGCATCTTTAAACATTTGCTTAGCTTCAAATACTTTTATAGAATTCATTATGTTGTGCAACTTATGCATGTGCTTCAGAGTCTGAATAAGAATCACTTTAAATATGTGCTGTGTTTGACTAAACTGGACTGTAAATATATCTGGTGCTTGCCCCAGGGGGAAACAGAACCTGGCAAGATTGTTAATTAAGGTCTAAATTAAACTAGTCGTCTACGTTTCCTTGTCAATGGAGGGATGATTGCTCTCCAGAGGTGATTTTTTCCTCGCCACAGAACAGTTCCGTCTGGACAAGTTTAGGAAGACACATAATGTTTAGATGGCTCCCATGAAGACAGTGCAGAGCCAAGACTGATTTAAACAGGCTACCTCAAGGTCCAGCAGGAGACTGGCAATACCAACACGGACAGTGTCCCTGCTTGTCATGTCACACTGTTCCTGCTTCTTCAGCAGGACCAGCAATGTCTTCCATCTGCTTCCATACACTAAAACCAAGCAGTACAATATCATTATCCCTCACAAAAATACATATTCTTAACGGCCTTTTTTAGCACAGGCTGATTCTCTGAAATATTTTGAAAAAGAAGACATCATGCAGCAGTTCAGGACTAGAAACAAGCTGGAAATAAGCAATCACCAAAGCATCTGAAGGCTAAAAGGAGTAAGACTTGGGATTCATCTTCATTCTCAGCAGGCTGCCTGCTCAGTCTACCACTTTTCATGGAACCCAGTCTTCCTATCTGTTGTTCAGGAAACCAAACAGTTCAATCCAATTGTGGATTACAGTGCTGAGAGAAAGCAACCTAAAAGGTAGCCTCAGCAGTGTTTGAGTGAGATGTCAGTGTTGCACTGATGAAACAGTTGTGACAGTGGCAGAGTCCAGAACCAACAGACTGTCTCATAGAAAATACTAACTTTCTATCTTTTAGCTGAATCCTGAATTAGATAAATGTCAAAACCTACCATACAGTTCTTCACAACAAATACATACAAATAAATACATTTCAAAATTAAAAAACCAGGATTTTGTGAGAGCATATTAACTGTTATGTAGAAATTGGTGCTCACAGTGAGAAAGACACATTTCTTCCCTCCACTCAGCACTAATGATGTCAGACCTGGAATACTGTGTCCAGTTATGGGCTCCCCAAAACAAGAGTCCTGGACACACTGGAGAGAGTCCAGTGTAGGGCTTCTAAGGTGATTGGACTGGAGCATCTCCCCTGTGAAGAAAGGCTGAGAGAGCTTGGACTGTTTGTTGAGCCTGAAGAAGGCTCAGGGGAGATGTCATCAATATATGTAAATACTTGGAGAGGGAATGCAAAGAAAGCAGAGCCAGGCTCTTTTCAGTGGTGCCCAGAGACAAGACCAGAGGCAATGAGCACAAACTGAAACACAGGAGATTCTGCATGAACATCAGAAAGGCCTTTGCTCTGTGAGGGTGATCGATCACTGGCACAGGTCACCCAGGGAGGTGGTGAGTTCTCCCTTCTTGGAGGTATTCAAAAGCCATCTGGACACGGTCCTGAGCAACTGGCTCTAAGTGGCCCTGCTTGAGCAGGGAGGTTGGGTGAGATGACCTCAAGAGGCCCCTTCCAACATCAACCATTCTGTGATCTGGCGATTCTCCCTCTTGTGTGGTTTCTGTGGTAAAGAGCTGGTGTCTGCTTGGGGGTCCGAGCTTGACCTCAGCTGTATCTACACTAGGAAATAAAATGTGCTATAGTCTGTTTGGTCAGCCTGAGACCAAACAGCGCAGTTTACTTCATCCTATACAGCTCAACTTCCTTCTTCCTAAAATAAGATGGCTTCATCCATACTATCTTATACGAATGGTGTCTGATTTTATTAACTCAAAACCTATCATTATTTGGGCTTGTGCTAACCAGCAAAACCAAAAAATACGCCAGAGTGCACTAATGATTAAAGACTATGAATAATCCCATGCCAATGCTGAGACAATGCCCTGGGTTTATTCAACTGAATGGTATAAATGTAGCTTTTTAATTTATAACAAAATAAAGGACATAAAATAGAGCTTTAATTTCACTATATTAATATTTAGCATCAACTTCCTTAGCAACACCTTCTCCAGTGCTAAATCTTAGAATGATGCCCTGGGTTTGGTATTTAACCACTAGTTCCTTTGTTAGTAAGATTATTGTCTTCCTATTCTGTCTTTGGTGTGAGATGCTCCAAAAAAATCAAGAAAAATTTTAAAAATTACATGTTATTTTTATACATGTATCTCTAAATGCACATAGGGCAGAAATATCTTGAATTTATTTTACTTTCATGTATTTTTTATACTTTAAATTTGAGGAATTAAGAGCTTTCTGTCTTACTGCTGAAGTCCACTATTAAAAATTGAAAATACTGTTAATAAAGCTACAACAGTTTTTGCCTAAAACCTCTATATATTTGTATCATTAAATACTTGTTTTATAGGAAGATGTTTTGTATGTATTTCAACAAGCATGCCTGAAAAGCACATTTATAAGCATGACAAAATAAACTATGCAGCACTGATTAAAGGGAAGTACACGCTATAATTAGGTATGAGCAATATCAGAAATGCTGGTCAAAGAACAAAGACAAAGCTTAGTATATTTTAAGGCACAGATTTGTAACTCTCACATTTGCCAAAGGAAAGCAGTCACTTCAACTTTAGTTTTTAGTCTGAAAATGTATTACAATTCTTTGCTTTCCTTCTGGCTGCACTGGTATTAAATTTAAAGATTCATATTCTTACTAAAATTAGTCATGATTTTGACAAATCAAGTCTCTTGCTTCTTGTTGTCAAGCAATAGTAAATGTTCTTCAAATACTCAAATACATGCATAATTACAACTTCTTTAAAACTAATTTTATATATACAATTCCTGGTTTTGAATATGGGCAATGTAGGATACAAAGCTATAATTCAAAAATATTTTTATTACACTTTCATTTCAGAGAGTGTTTTAGAAAAATTGATGCATCCTTTCTTGAACTGCCTATTTTTCTAGGAACTAATGGATGTGAACCTTTTCTCAGACATAGCAAATTGTTCTTCAAGACAACAATCATGCTAACAGGAAAGGTCACCTTCACCTCAGCTATAGATTAAGTATAATTTCATTGTTATTTCTTTTGGTACATCCTTATTAATTTATTTAAGTTGATATTGAGCAGAAGAGTTATGGCTTGGCTTCTACATGAGCATGAATTTGTCTCTCAAAATATATATGGTGGTCAGAAATTTTTCTTTTTAACAACTAACTGTTAACACTTTACAGCTTTTAGCCTTTAAACAAGGAAAGAACCTCAAACTAAAATTAATAGTTTCTACCCTACAATTCCTATTCAACTCCAAGCCTCCATTTCTACCTTCTTCCTCTGCCTTAGTTCTTTCAGTACAGATATTGACTTTGTAAGGAATATAAAATTTCATCCTATTTGTCCAGTCTGCATGTCTTTGAAAACAAGAAGCCATAGTCAAGGTATAGATCACTGGAGTGGAAAGCTGGATTTTCATCCTAGCTTTGCCTTGACAGTTTGTGAAATCTTTGTAGGATTCACTGAAGCTTATTTTCTGAAGGTATAAAGGGAAGAAAAATAATAATATTATTTTCTCAAGTGCTTTTGGGATTTAGAAATGTGAAATGGAATGTTAGACTGTGACAACCACAAAAAAAATATTCTTGATATTTCTGTAATCTCTGAAGATACACATAATATGATGTTATTTGATATGAACAAATCAATAGGTCAGAAACACCTTATATTATATGCATATAAATTAACAAAGCAAGTAACGTTTCATGTTGATAAATATTGAAGACATTTTTAAAATTGGAGTTATCTTTAAACTGGGATTCTACCACTAACCAGGAAGTTTGAATTTGTTTAGTCATTAATGGAAATGAAAAAAAACTTCTTTCTAGATTTTACTCTGCTGTGATGCTTTCATTCTGGCATAGACTTTCTGTTTACACACCAGACAACTGCAAGCTGTTAAATATCGTAAGTTACTTTGTTCACCCTTATATGCTCATTACACAGATAATTATTTCAAATGCTCATGTCAAATTACAGATCTCTTATTTTTTAAAACGTAGGAAAAGAAATGTAGTATGTCTGAAAAAATCACTCCCTGGTCTGGACTCTATGTAGCTCAAATAGTCCTTCTGATTCTCCTCAGCTATAACATCTGGCCTTTAAATAGAAATATTCTTACGAAAAGACGGTCTAAGTTCTTAAAGTGAGAGGTGACTCTTCTCCAGATTGTAAGAAACTCCATCCAACATTCATCTAAGCTCTTTTCTATCTCAAATCTCTCTCACTGGATCACTCTGTTCACTGGAAATTGTCTACAGTGTGACTTCCATAGGAAGAGCCCATTGTTTAACTAAAGACAACAGACATGGGATGAGGATGTGAGTAGGGACTAAAGCAGCTCCAGTTAATCACCACCTCCTCCATCTCACCTGCCGTGGTGCGATGAGAAGACATAAAAAATGTTACTTCTGTTTTTCTGGTGTAAGTAGTTCAGGTTTCCTGGTTAGGAGAAAACAGCTTTGGTGCAAGGCTGCAAGAAGCTGCAGGAGTCAGTGGAACTGCTGGAAACACGACTGGACAGAAGGTGCTTGGAGAATGCTTGGAGAAAAGTGTTGATCCTCTCCAAGCACAGACTGAACGCATTATGGAAGAAGTTTGAGTGGGAGAACAGAAAGTAACCTAATCAATGGGAAAGTAGAGGAAACACTGGGAGTTGGACTGTGAGTTTTCTCAGGGGAGTGTACTACACCTTTCCCAGAGGTCAGGCCCTTGTCAGTTCTGCAAGGGAACAGAGAACAGTGGACATCACTCCAGAGGAGGCTGGATGTCAGCACATGGTGATGCTGGGGGTCTGGGGAGCAGCAGCAGCAGGTGGGAGGATGACCCAGGTAATAACATGGAAAAGAGGCCCAGCAATGACATTTGAGAACAATGGCCCCGAGAGATGTAACATTACGGCTGAAGTTGCCCTGTTGGAAAGATTCATTCGTCTTCACCACAAATTATTCACTTAGTCCTGAATTTAATCAGTAACCTTTTACTATGTCATCATCTAGAAATAATAGTGTTTCAATTCTGTTATGAAGTCATATTCTGGTGTGGTCCTAACCAAAGCAGAGTGGATATTTAGGAATATCACTGGGTAAATGTTCACAGATATTTTAAGATACATGCTTTTAACAACTGGCACTCATTAAAAATATATATCTGTATGTTTCCATTTTGAAAAAGATAAAAGCATCAAACAAAGCATTGATTTCATATTTATTCAAATGGTTTGTTAACAGATTACCAGGTTGGAATGAGACCTCAAGGATCATCTGGTCCAACCTTTCTTGCTAAAAGCGTGGTCTAGACAAGATGGCCCAGCACGCTGTCCAGCTAAATCATAAAGGTGTCCAATATTTGGGAATCCACCACTTCCCTGGAGAGATTATTACAAGGGCTGATTGTTCTCACTGTGAAAACTTTTCTCCTTGTGTCCAATCAGAATCTACCCATAAGTCCCTTGTACCCATTACCCCTAATCTTTTCTGTGTGACTCCTTCTAAAAAGGGAGTCTCCATCTTCTTTGCAGCCACCCTTTAAATACTGGAAAATGGTGCCAAGGTCTTCTCTAAGTCTTCTTCCTTCAGGGGTGAGCAAACCCAGATCTCTCAGCCTTTCCTCATATGTCAAACTTCCCAGTCCTTGGGTCATCTCTGTACCTCTTCTCTGGACTCTCTCCATTCTGCTCACATCATTTTTTTTATAGGGGAGACTAAAACTGAACACAGTGTTCCGCACTGAGCAGAGTGGAATAATGCCTTTATCTCTGCTGGTGATGCCCCTGTTGATGCAACCTGTTGGCACGACCTGTTGGCTTTCTTTGATGCAACAACAAATAGGTTTTCTTGTACTTATTTTCCAAAGTTTGTTAGGTACTGAGATGACCTTTTCAAGACATAAAGCTTCCTCTCTGTCATATAATCAGATCTTTATCTCCTCCTCCTCCTCATTCTGGCTTATAATGGGAAGTTATAGCCTCTTGTTTATAAGATCATCAAGGCAACTACATGACAAAATTTGCAGCCACCGGTAATGGTACTGTTTGTAAAATGTAAAACATTCAAGTATATGTGGAATTGACTTTAATTAAATCTTGTCAAAGGAATAAACTTTCAAAGCACAAACCCCACAGCATGCAATACAATACAATTGTGCTCTTCTAAACAAAGCCACTTCATGTCAAATTAATTTCCTTCTAAATAGATTAATAACTGTCCCTTCTGTACCCCATTATATATCCCAAACTAAGCCTAGGGGAAAAAAAAACCAAAGAGAATAAAACAAAAACAAACAAACAAACAAACAAAAAAAGAGGATGTAAGGTGAACCAATTACTCTCATAAAAATTAATGATTATAAAAATTGAACAAAACTCCCATTGTGCTACAAGATGAATATAGTATCAGGAGATTAATGGGACACAAACCCTTTCTCTCTGAAATCTGTTTCAGAGCTGGTTATTGTGACACTGAACCATCTCAGAAGTAACTAAAAATCTTTATTAAAAACCTCTGATTACTTACGTGAATAAAGTTGGAGCCTTTCATTCAAAGTCAGGTGAAATTCTCTCTCATCCAAAAGCACATCTTATACTGTTCTAAACTTTAAACAGATCCTCCTCTTTCATCAGTAGTTTACTGTGTTTGATTTTCTTTATTTGAGATGTGTCAAACCCAAAGCCAGATTGTTTATTAGATACATAAATATTTATGTCATGATTCACACAAACTCCCCAATTTCTTCTTTATGCTGTTCTTTTACATTGTACGTAAGACAGAAAAAAAAATCAAGCCCCAGAGCTGTCCAAGCTAAAGGCAGAGAACTATAAAACATAAGTGAGGTGGAGACTTTCTACATCCCAGGTGCACTCTGCAGTTCTCTTCTTTAGAAACAGGGCAAAGAAGCAGGAAAGAAAAATATGTTTCACTTTCGGGAACATAGGAAGTCCCATAGAAGTCTACAGCAACTATCAAAGTAACCCATAAATCCCTGGTAAATTTTTACGTCCTCTGCACATATTTCTTACTGTACACAGTCACTCCTTTTCTAATGGCTATATGCTTGTTTACATAGCTAAAATTAATGTTAATGAAAAACAGTTGTTAGTGTACTCAGGTGACTAAAAGGAAACATCAGACTTGTATTAGCCTGCACAGTCTCAGTTCTTTCCCTTTGCATTTCTATTCTTTTTCACTGAGTGAGGCAGGTATTTTTTTGGGGAAAAAAACCTGGTGAGTGTATACGTAGAGTTGATAACACACCGTATAGCCACACAGCTTCTGAATTGAAACCGGGAAAGGGCCAAATAGATAGGATAATTTTTAAATTTTTTACTACATGACTTTACAACTTACAAGTCTTCAATCTGTGGCGAGGAGGTTATTAACTTCAAGAGAGGATGTGGTTCTGGTTCCAGGCATAAGTAAGAGAACCCAATCAAGTTTGGGTGATGAAGAGGAGTTCTGAAATGATGAAGAACATCATTTCAAAACTCCTGAGAGAGAGGCTGCAGCTGTATATGAACTTCAGGAACAGATTCAAGAAGACAGATTGACCTACCTGGTTTTCACCTTGTCCACTCAAACCTCAGCCCTATGCCAAATGTTCTGACAAAGTTCCAGTGCAGTAAATTTTCTTACTACTGCTTTTGAAGCGGTACATTCCAGGCCTATAAATGTTGTCTTTTCTACACTATTGTTCCATTAAACTGCTAAACCTCTTCTAGGAAACGCAACTGAGGATGAAAAGACCAGTTTCTAAAGGTGCATAATTGAGTGCAAAGCAATGAAAATACCTATGACAGAAGCTATGGAATAAAGCTTGAGAGCTTTCTCTCTTACAAATGTCAGAAGTTCAAATAATCACTTAACAGATGAAACATTCTAGAAAGGCATCAAAATATATACAGGAAATATAAATAAAAATGCACAAAAATCTAATATAAATTATTAAATTAAAAAAAAGTAGATGAAAGTGTACATTTTCCTCGTGTCTGCTCTAAAGTTTCAAATTAGATCAAACTTCAAAAGAGAGTTCAATTTCATTATAAAATTCAGGTTGTCTGCCTTACGTAATGATTGATTGCATTACATGTGGTGAGGTGCCGAGCAGCTGCATCGTTCACAGGCAGACAAGAAAAAAAACATCTGATCATCATCTAGAAAAGATTTATTGACATGTTAAGAATGTGTAAAGGCACAGAAGAGAACAAGGACCCCAAGTCTTTATCCAGGGTGGGTCAACATCTTTCGTCATTACAGACCCATCAGAAAAATGAAGACATACTAAAAACATCCAAAGTGGTTTTTTAACACACACACAGGCACACACCCCCCCCCCCCCCCCACACACCACACACACACACACACACACACACACAAAGGCAAACACACCCCCCCACCTCCGCAACATCCTGTTGTAACCTGTATTTAATTCAAGTAAGTGGAAAAATAGCTGTTCACAGTCTCAGTTGCAACGGATAAGAGCAGTACCCTACACTGGAACCAAGGTCTTTAGCCATGCTGAGGATCAATATGAAGGGCTAAGAGGGATTTATCAGTCAGCAAATGAGCACTCGTGAAACTTTTTTAATAGACAGATCCTTCTTATCCCATCAAATGCATGTCGTATATCATTTCTGTTTTTTTAATTTTTAGCTTTCTTTCATCCTGTATTCTTCATATTTCATCTTATTTACTCCCTGTGCTAGTGAAGCAGCAAAAACGTTCTTAGGTTAAAAAAATACCAACAGAAGCATTCACTCTCACTGAAAATAATATTAAACCATAGGTTATTTCCAGAGTACACAGAGCTGATAAAAAAAAATACTGTATTAGGGAAGATAGCAGGATATAAGCAATGATACTGAAATTTAAAGTGCTATAAAAGTCTGGCAACAAGTCAACCACCTGCTACCTAGTAAGCAACAAATGAGCATTTTTAAAACCCAGCTTCTTATTCAACTAATGTAAATTATTGGCTTGGACCAGGAAACATATTCCAATTAGGAACTGTCACATGGGATTTTACAGCCACTCTTTAATTTTTTTCAATATTACTAGTAAAAACAATAGATTAAAAAAAAGGATTAAACATTTTTGAAGAAAGCACATACCCACAGCTATTGCTACCTTGTCTTTTATATGGAAATAAGGAGTGAAAATTGGCCAATGCTGAAAGTTATGTTCAGTCAGTAACGAAGCCAAGCAATTCACACATACTCAGCAAATCTTCAAGTTATGCTTCCCACAGAAAACACAATCCACCGAATTCTCAGACCTTAGTTAAAATGGTGCAAAAATGGACCCGAAAAACTTATATAAGCTGACAACTCTCAAATGTTTTCTCTTGCTTAAGATATTCAGTGGCAGGCAATCTCCAAAGTTTCGGGAGATTTATTCCAGTATTACATTATGCTTACAGTTCAAATATTTTTCCAAATGTGTAAACTGATGTTTTTTCTTCCTGCAACTCAAACAGATCACTTCTTATCTACCCTGAATCTAGGTAGAAAAGGTCACCTCCTCTTCTTTACAACAAAGTTGTGTGACTGTGAGCAATAACTGTGTCCCCATTCACAGCCTGTCATTCTTGTATATGTCATATTGTCTTAGGCACCTCCTGTTGGACCACATATTTCCTGAAGTTCTTTCAGTAGCCAGAAAAGGACCGTTCTAGTGAAAGGCTTTTGACAGTGCAGTTATATGATTTTACAGATCCATATCTGTAGTGGGTTGTTCCCCTTAAATTACAGTACCTTATGCTGTCTTCAAGAGCTTTGTACTGCTTTCGTATCATATCTCCAATCTGTTAAGACCTGCTGAATCTGTCCCTCAAAATAATTTAACTATTTCCTGGTTTCACATAATTTGAAACAACAGTAATTGGAGGGGTTAATAAAAGTACTTAACAACACAAGATCTAGGTGTCTTACATTTCCATTTTGGAAAAAAAAGTGAAATTGCTGTCTCTGTATATTTGTAGAACCACTTTTGCACCCATGCTACAGTACTTTTCTCAATAACATGTTTCAACAGGTTTTTTATAAGTAAGATGGGTGAAATGGTGCCAAAAGTTTTTCTGAAGCTAAGATGTATTATAGCTACAATTAATTTCTGTAGAAAGGTCTCTTACCTTCCAGAATTATTGAAGAAATTGAAGATAAGTGTCAGGCTTATAATCCCCCTCTCCTTTTCACGTTCCTACTTCAAAGTTGCACATTTGTCTGGTTTCAGTCTTCTGGTATTTCATACACCTTTTAGACATTATCAATGAGAACACTTCTGAAATTACGTCAGACAGTGCTTTACAAATCTTCAAATGAGAGAGTTCTCCAAGGGACTAATTATTTTTGATGGTCAATATGAGAAATTACACTTTAAGGGAAAAGCATCCCAGCATAAGCCCCATTCTGTATCTCTACATTCCAGGACAGATGGGCTTAATGTCCACTTTATGACAGTCAGGCACTGATCATAACAGCATGTCAGGACCACGGTGGCTCATAGAGAGCTCTCCACTTGCAATTTCAGTTACACAGAAAATGCAATGGAAGACAGGAAAAACTCAGAAAAAAAATTGTGTTAAAGCAAATGTCACATTCATAAAATCATATATTTTTGCATTCCAAACCTACTGGTAGGACCGAATAACCTGATTTTAAACCGTGTTGTTTAACTTTCAACACTTCATCTCCAGTTCACCTGAATCGGAGAGTTTGCTTAATAAAACAAATAGTTCCATGATCGCACAGCTGCTGATGAAACCTGGTTTATCTGGATTCATGCCTGTTGTTGACTGATTGTATCTTTTCTAAAAATTGGGAGTACTTAAAAGGGTTACCTCATGTGAATTCTCTACTGCCCGTGCAGAAAAGCAGCACCACGGAAACAGACCTGGGGGTCCTGGTCGATGCCAAGTTGAACATGAGCCAGCAGTGCCCTGGCAGCCAGGAGGGACAGTCTTGTCCTGGGGGGCATCAGGGCCAGCATCGCCAGCCGGGCAAGGGAGGGGATTGTCCCACTCTGCTCTGCACTGGGGCAGCCTCACCTCGAGTCCTGGCGCAGTTTGGGGTGCCACAATATAAAAAATACATTAAGCCATTAGAGAGTGTCCAAAGGAGGGCAACAGGGATCGAGAAGGGCCTTGAGGGGAAGCCGTATGAGGAGCAGCTGAGGTCACTTGGTCTGTTCAGCCTGGAGAAAAGGAGACTGAGGGGAGACCTCACTGCAGTTACAACTTCCTGTGAGGAGAAGAGGAGGGGCAGACACTGATCTCTTCTTTCTGGTGACCAGGGAGAGCACTGAAGGAATGGCCTGAAGGTGAGTAAAAGAAAGTTTGGATTGGATATCAGGAAAAGGTTCTTCCCCCGGGGGCTGGTAGGGCACTGGAACAGGCTCCCCAGGGAAGTGGTCACAGCATGAAGCCTGACAAGAGTTCAAGAAGTGTTCAGTGGATGTTGCTGTACAGGGCCAGAAGATAGACTTTGATGATCCTTGTGGTTCCCTCAGTAGATTTTATGATTCTATGATCAAGAAGTCCATGCTGCAGCCTCTGCAGCAGACAAGATTCTTCAGCAGTTTTTCCTTCTCCTGTCTACAGTTTTCACATTATTTTCGTGACTTTAGGAATTCTTTTCCTGGAGAAAGTCTAAATCAGATCATCTTGCCCTCAATAACTAAAAAGAGAACTCAGAGAGAGTGAATCCTGCAATAAAATATCTTAAGTCAGATGATCCCACCTTTAGAATATAATTATAATGGACCTGGATAGTTCAATATTTTTCTGAACCATTCTTAGATTTTCTCCCTAAATCACCAAGTGTAGTTTAGTAGGAAAAGTCTTACTGGCACAAGACTTGAAGACAGCTAAAAAGTAAAAATATTACATCCTGGCAGAGAATTTTCCTTACCCTAGCTTTCACCTTCAGTGTCAGGAAACACAGAGAGAGAAAGAAAAGATGTGAACACCTGAGGACTTGTCAGCTCAAAATCTTCAAACTAGAGTCAATCTGGTCCTTCTGTGAGTTAATAACATGAACTGTGGGAAATACCAGGAACAAGGTTTTGCAGACAAGAGGTAACCCTGGGATGACACAGCAGTGAGTTAGCACAGCAAGACAAGACATTCAGCAGATTCTTATAGTGAGTACAAGATTCAGCAATGCAAGACAGAAGGTTAGAAAATCAGCCAGCAGCCCACACATGTTTTCAGGATGTCATGTGCACATCAGATTTCTGTAATCAGATTTGTGTTCACAGGAAATAGCATTTCTGCTTAATTATTCCAGAAATGGAAACCGAACAGAAATGTATCTGCATAACCAAAATAGAGACTGACCAAGTTGTCACGTTTAACAACAACAACAAAATTAAAAAAAAAAAAAAAATCAAAATTAAGTCGTGAAATGCAAAACTTATGCTGCCTACAAAATATAATGCTTAGGGATTATCACTGCTCATTGGACCTTCTTATCAAAACATCCCAATTAAAAAGTAAATTATCTTATTCCTTTTAACTGGCTAAATAAATAGCCTTTTTATATTAGGAAAATTGTCCTTGGCTTTTACTTTGTAAGGGCTTGTCTTCACTTAACAGTTCTTTTGCAGAAACTGGGAACATCAGGTTTACGGTGGAGTCACTACACTGCACTACTCTCTCCTGCAAATATTCCTGATGCCTTTAAGTGTTTCTATGAAATACATTAGTTTTCTTTAAAAGTGAAGGAAGGTAGTACACATTTAGCATGATGTGAGAAGGTATATGGACACAAGGAAATAAAAAAAAATAAGTCTCCATTCTTAAGCCCTGAGGATGAAAGGGTAGAGGTGAATTTGTTCCCACCCAAATGAGGGGGCCACAGGGAGTCTGGCAATGGGAATTGCCCCTCACCCTTGCAAACTGCTAAATCATGAACACCTATTTTTTGGAATATTTCTGCCTAAAAAACATAGCCAAAAACATACTAGGGATCATGATAATAGTTCTTCAAGATGATCACACACGGTGCTCACGGTCTGCCCCCTGATTGTGCTTGGTTTGGTGCTATGGAGCCAGGCAGAGTCTGATGGGGAGATCCTGCAGACTAACTGGATACTGGGATTGCATAGCTTCCCTTTCTGGACATTAATTTCTGTTTTAAAGAAGCCTCAGCTGAGGAATGGGACCAAAATCTGTTTTACAGGAGATAAGTAACACTGCTGAATTTCCAACAGAGAATCTGTGATAAAATTGACTAATGACACAGAACAAAACCTGAGTGTTACATTCAAAACTGACAAAGCTTCAAATCAAAATCTATCTCTGACATGCCTTTGTTCTGACTAGGTCTGAAGGCTTTAATAATTTACTCATGTAAAATGGCTTTATTAATATTTAAGCTCAAAGGTGGGTAGGCATGTGGAAAATGACATTAAAACCACAGGGTATTTTTTCTTTATTTCCCCTTTAGTCATGTTTTACAGTTGTAAATATCGATGGAGATGTATTACATTCTGTATTTATATTCTGCCTGGCATACTGGAGAAAACTTAATTGACATATTCTACATATTCTTCATATAAACAACTGCCTAGCTATTTACCCCTAAAATGTGACTGCTCAAATCTGCAGGCACAGAGAGAGGATTGATATTTCCTTATCAAACACATATTAACTTTCTCTATATTCAATATCAACAGAAATTTTACAAATTCCTTAACATTTGAAATGAGATTTATTTATTCTTTAGCTTAATTATAATCTAGGCAAAGATTTTATTTTTTTTCTCAAGAGGTAATTTAAAAACAGAAACATTCATGAGAGCTAATTAGTAACTCTCACTGATTTCCTTTTCTTTGTTCAGATAGACATACAACTCCCAATCACAGGCACTGTTTTTGCACCAGCCTCTGCAGGACCGGCTTTCAATCACACAGACAGCTAGGCAACAAGAGCTAGATTTTTTTTTTTCCCAGTGTCTAATTCCAAAAGAAACGTAGCTGTGCTTTTCCTGACAGAGTGATGAAGGCAGTCATACTGAGTTTAAATGCACCTGTTAGCTGAACTCACTCAGGTGGACTAATTGGCAAAGAACTGTCATACAATGTTAGGAATTCATTATTTCTGCAGACTGGCTCATAATAAGTTCAGGCTTTTCTTGGAAGAAGGATTGCACTTTTTTTCCCATAAAATACAAGGGAGGAAGACAAATTCTGGTGAAAAAAATATAATTTTAATATATTTAATCCTTAAACTGAGACCAAATCAATGCAGTTTTTATTATGTAACATCTTAAAATGAAAAGGAAGTATTTGGGATGAAATGGGAATGATCACCCAAATTAGGCATATCTATTCCAGGAAATAAAAGGGTGAGGGCACAGACTGAAGCACTGGCATGCAATTGTCTGTACTTTACATTAGTACATTACTGTACATTTAGCAAGCTCCATGTCACAATATCAGCACAGGCTTCCCCCCAGTGCCTGCATACAGTCTGAAGGTTGGCTGAACCCCAACAGACACTTTTTGTGCGGTCATCCTGTTCTGGGGGTGTCAGAGAATCCAGCTGGAGGGATATGATCTGTGCCATGCCAGTTGGCAGAAAGCAGCCCCTGTATAATTTCATTTATCAGTCTGGCTGTAGCTGTTAGTGTACAGAAGAAAGCATATGAGATAACATGATCAGTAATGGGATTCCTCTGTGTTTCCTCCTTGAGACAGAGAAAAGTCTTGATGCCCTTAACAGTGGCAAACAAACCCAGAACTAGACCTAACAGAAGACTCTTTGGGAAAGTCATGACCATCAAGCCATGTGCTTCATATGTTGAACCACAGCATACAACAGATTTTTTCCTTTCAGATTTTCACATCCCACCTGCTTTATCACAAGAGCACTTTGTCTTTCTGTTTACTTCGTACTCAGGAAATAGCTACAAAATTGTACTTAAATCAGTTGAGTGTTGCATTGGAAGTCTCTTTCCCCATATAGCCTTGCAAATCCAAAGAAGTTCAACTGTTCATGCCACTGCTGAAGGGATGGAGGGGATGAAGTCTTTCTCCTGAGCCACTGAACTGACAGAGGCATGATAAAGATGGCAAGACATTACCATAGCAGAAATACTGTAAAACTACAAACAACACGTACAAATGCAGAAGAAAAGCTCATCTACCCATGAATGAGGTATTAAAACAATGGTCATAATTGCAAAGTAAAATATGGACTGGCATTTGAAGGGGAAGGTGCCACACCACACCTGGTCCAGCAGGATTGGTCCCTGATCCGGCAGTCACGAGGCACATGGAATTGTCGTGTTGCCACTTGTGCATGTGCAGACTGTGTGACAAAGTCTGCAACTATTGCAAGAGGTAAGACCTCTGCAAAAATGCGTAGGAGCCGTATCACTGGACCAGGACTTAATGACTTGTGAATGACCCCAGCATTTTCTCAGCAGAGTAAAAGCACAGGCAATAAAGAGCAGACGTGTTGAGAACTAGTTGAATCTGGAGATTCATTTTCAGATATAAAGGCTTTTATGTCAAGGTCACCAGCTCAAATCCAGCTAATAGTGGGTCATCCATCTACAGCGGTTCTTGTAGGCACTCATGGGAGGACAGGCTTCCCCTGTTACTACCAATGAAATACCTAATACTGATATTCTCAAAGTAAAACACAATTTGCCATCCTCTCGCAGACCCCCTGAGCTTTAAGGATGACTTTGTGAAGCACACATTTGTGTATAAATAGAGACTTTTTTACACAGCTGACATCAGAGACCTTATATATATTCCATTTGTCTTAGAAACAGAAAAATGGGAAAGCTTATGTAAAGCCCATCCCAGGCATCAGTAACTTGGAAGCTGTTTAAATTGTGATAGCAGAGTTCCGTGATGGAAGTCCACAAGGAAATAGATATGCAAACACAGTGGTGTGTGCAGTGTTGCAGAAGATGAGAATTACACAGCCTTAAGCTGCACATGAAATTTGTCCTAGACTGCAGAGGGTCCCTTTCATTAACCTGCACAGTGACATGTTTAAGAACATCTGGAATTTTCTTCCAAATATTTTAGACTATATGCAAGGCTCAGTTGAATCTTATGGGTGGATAAAATGTAGGCCACTGCAACCAAACCAATGTACAGTAATCCAGGAGGGTGCAGTAAATCACAGAAGTAAACTGACTCCAAATGGATTGCTGGTGATGTTTTTTAGTCTATATACAGTAGAAAGTATATTCTTTCTATAAAGAGAAAGAGAAATTCTTTCTCCTTAAGAAATACAACTGTATTTTTAGACAGCAAATTATTATATGGTTAAAAAGTATAAATAGAAGTGCTTGGAAAAAATTGTTGGAATTGGAAAATGCTGTAATTTATAATTATATGTATATAATATATCTATAATTTAAATTAAGGTCTTTAATTTAATTTCTAGTGAAGAATGTATATTAGTTATTAACATATTGAAATTTTAGAAAAGATAACCAATGGAACCAATGCTACTAAAAGGCAGACCCACAATCCAGAGCCCCAACAATTCAAGTATTTGTTAGTTCTAGATAATATTGATTTCATTACTTGTAAGTGAAATAATACCTGACTATCTATTCACTGCTGAATCACCTGATAGCAAAACCAGAACACAGGCTTTCAAAAATAACAGCTGGAAGTGGAGCTGCTTCTCTATCATCTTGCTCAAAGTGATACAAATTTTTAACTAAGAATCCAGATGTCACTTAGCACATTTTACTATAAATAACTCTGGGAATCTGCACCGTCAATGAATATAAAGTGGTTCTATGTGCTACAGCCATTCTTATTTCAGATCTGTCTCTTCATCATCTCTCCTCTCTAGGTATATTGCTCTTGACTGAGAAAAACCCCACATCCTGAGAAGAAAGGAAAGCTGAGTGTCTGAAGTTTCTTACCTTATACAGACGATTTTTGTCAAAGATCAAAATTAAAGGTCTAAAATGATAAAAAGGTAATAAAAATGCACAAGACCTCTTCAGAAGACCTGTTCTTCTGTTTTATATATTCATATGCCTGCTCTTATACTATACAAAAAAGATAAATGAAGAGGGATTCTAATGTCTCAAGCACTGATACAAACAACAACAAATTAAATCTTGTTTATAGCAAGTAAATATTTGGATAAGAAATCACTTAGTGCCCAATGATAAATTCACTAAATGTCTGCTAGAATTAACAAGTATAATAGCTTAAAAACAAATCCATATTGAAAAATATATAATTTCTTGACAGCTTAGGCAGTTAATTTAATGTCACTTTTTAACTTTCGGGTGACAAAACAATTAATGATCCATAATACATTTCCAAAAATTATTTAGATAGAGAATCAATGTTATGGAATCTCATCTAGAAAATGCTACCAATATTGTTTTCTTTTTCCTACTCTTTCCTCTAAAATTGGAATTGTCCTATTTTAAAGCCTAATCTATCTCTATTTCTCTTTGCTTCCCAATTTTCTCATATTCCATTTTCCATTGCTATAACAGAGAGATACTCAGTGAAACTGAGTTTATGTAAAACAGGGCTTTTTAAGGCAGAGTATGGAAAGTTTTGACATCTGTATATTTTTACAGGATTATCATACACCTCATTTTGCAACTCAGTTTCCAATATTTTTCTCTGTTATGGCATTGCTCACTGACTGCTAAATCCAAATTATCATGAACAAAGTCTGTCTCTTATTTCTCCTCCGAGCTGCACAGAGGTGCTTGGCTGTACAAACTTCAAGGATGTTCCACACAGGAACTCAAAGTGTGGTGCTACAGATCCAGTGAAAAACTGTATCTAGACTGGCCAGGAACAAACTCAAACAGCATCATCTTATGCCCTCAATTTCACATTTGCTTAACACTGAGCAGTAGGAGGGAGACACATAACCCATTTTAGTCAAATTACTTGGATTATAATATGCCATGCTGCATAAAGATTCATATTTCTCTGATTTGGCAGAATCCCAATTTCAACGTCACATATTTAAAGAGTGTCAATGTTACACTCTTTGTATTTATGTTTAGAATTACCTGACTGTATTTGGAAGCACTTCTCATTTGCTGTAAAACATGCTACAAAAACTGAAACCACCTGCTCATGAAAACAAGTATACACCTATTTTATATTCCATATGACAAGAATAAACCACTCTTATTTTTTCTCCATTTAATCTTCTTTCTGGCACTGTCTCCCATCTCTTTTCTTCTTTCTCCTCACATTCTCACACCTTCAGCTTTTATAAGTTCAATTTTCAAGTCCATGTGTTCTGTGGCTACTCAGCCATCCACTCCTTTGTCTTTTACCTCATCATTTGTTTATAAATCTGGGAACTGATCTCCCACACACCAAAACAACAGACAGCCTGAGCACTTTCTTCAGCAGGGAGTTTCTGTTGCTTATGCCCCTGTTGCATTCTTTCTTTGGAGGAGAAGGTATCAGACCTGGCAAAAAGATTTAATTCAGCAGAGAACACAGCAAAAAAAGGAGGCAAGAAACATCAGCAGACTGGAAGTGAAGAAATAGCCCTTGACAAATGCAGTCAAAGTGTTTATTAGTCCAGTTTTTAGGTAAATTTACACTCCCATAACATTTAAAACTCCTAATCCTAGGCTACAGCTCCTCCTAGCCTGGAGCCTGAAATTCCTGAATAACCCTAAATCAGAGATCAAAATATATTTTAAGACACCTCTATTATACAGCTTAAACTTAAGGCAATGTTTTTCACAATGAGTGGCTGAGTGCCAGGATATGATTCTCCTAAAGGTTATGAAATCAATGTTTCTGGAAATATTCATAACTCAACTGGAGAAGGCTCCAAACAAGCTGATCCAGTTTTGGGAATGGCTCTACTTCGAGCAGTGGCTTGAACCAGATGAGCTCTGAAAGCATCCTCCAACCTAATTTATAATTCTTTTATAACTGAGAGATGGTTAAGGAAGTGACCATAAGCATGTCTTTATTATCTGCTTCTGCTCAGAGATAGGGCAAGGAAGACGGAACGAATCCAAGGTTGTGGATTCTAAACATCCAGCTTCTAAAATGGGTGGAAGACTACATTTACTTCATCTGCCAAGAAGCAGGACAATACATAATGTGAGACACTGGAGCATGAAGGTGTCTTCCTGGAACAGCAACAAACCCAAATCAGAAAGCTCAAACAACTGTTTTTGTCACAGATGGCTTTAGTCCCTGAGGACCACAGGGATCTGGCAGCCTTTCTGTCCAAGATGGAACACACAAAATCTGAAGAGCCCAAAGCAAGTTAAATCATAGAATGATACAAACATTAAGGCTGGAGAAGACCTCTAAGATCATCATGTCCAACCATCAATCCAGCAACACCACCGTGTTCACCACTAAACCATGGTCTCCAGTGCAACATCCACACATTTTTCCAACACTTCAAGGGATGGTGACTCCACCACTTCCCTGGGCAGACAATTCCAATGCTTTACAACCCTTTCAGTGAAGAAATTGTTGCTAATATCTAATCTAAACCTCCCCAGATGCAATTTGAGGTCACTTGCTCTTGTCCTATTACTTGTTTCCTTGGAGAAGAGACTGACCCCCATCTCACTACATCCTCCTTTCAGGGAGTTGTAGAGAGCAATAAGGTCTCCCCAAGCCTTCTTTTCTCCAGGCTAAACACCCCCATCTCCCTCAGCTGCTCCTCATGCGATGCCTCTTACCAAAATATGCAGTTAATTTCATGAAGGCCTGGCTTCATAGCAGATGAAGACCAAGTCAACAATGATGTAAACAACTGAAGCTTTCTGAGCTGTAGCTGCACTAGTCTGAGCATTTAACTATTGAAACCAGCCTATGGAGCATGGTAAGATCAATTGTTTGATTTGCTCATTTCAAAGTACATATAGGATGGTCAAATATACATGGGAAAAGTAACTTCTAATGAGTTTTGGACGTAGACTTGTAAAGTTTTACTTGTAGAAGCCTATATTCAATAATTCCTTGAGAAAAAAGATAGTGAAACAAAGTCTGCTGACTCTGAAATGTCCCCTTAGGAATTAGATTATCAGAGCCTGCTTATTTAGATATCTTTTGTGGTTATGGTTTATGCTGACAGTTTTAAATTGGAGGGTGCAGTTGACTGAAATGAGCTAATTCAATTTATAAATGCAGACTGCAGAAAAGAAATAGCTTTTTTCAGGTCCAAAATGAATTTTATTCTACCTTAATTAGGAGAATATGTAAAGCAAATGTGGGGCAATAACTTCTAATTTACAGTAAAAAAGTAAAAACTAGTAGTTTTAAGATCAGTCTTTATAGCAAGAAATGGACAGCTTGAGACTATTGTTCATTATTCAACACATATGCTTCTGTATTTATCATGCAAATTCTCTGGAATTAGATTAGAAAGCTCAGTTCATTTTCAACTGCTTAAGCGGCAGAAAAAAAAGCTAAACTAAGGTCAATGTACATGACATGGTCATGAATTACTTTTTTACACTTTAATATTGATATTCCAGGCAAATATTAATCCTCATGGTAAAATCCAGCCTGGTGGATTATTTCTCAGCAAGTAGCAAAAATCTTGCAGAGAAAAGAAATATTAAATCCTCTTAAACACTAGTAAATGACATTGTTTATGGGATGATTCTCTGCTTCACTGACATAAGAGTCTTTGAAGGGAGAGAACATGAGCAGTCTGAGCTAACAAATCAGGCTGTACATGCACAATATGCAGAAGATTTATATCCTCTGTGGTGGGAAGAAGAAGGACGTATTTCATACATACTAACTTGCAAATTACACCCAGTCCTTGGCATGATTGTGGTAATAGATTCAACGTCCATCAACAGATCTGTGACCAGAAGGAGATCTACATACACTGATAGAAATAATGCAGATGCTGGCTAGAAGCAGCAGTTTGTGTCCTACAAGCAACATCAGATTAGAGGATACGGCTCTCGTGAGACCGACCTGAGGTTCTGCATCCAGCTCCCGGCACGGGAAGGACATGGACCTGTTGAAGAAAGTCCAGAGGATCCACCAAGATGATCGGAGGGATGGAACACTTCTCCTATGAGGAAAGACTGAGAAAATTGGGATTGTTCAGCCTGGAGAAGACTTTGGGGTGCCCTAATTGTGGCCTTCCAGTACCTGAAGGGAGCCTACAAGAAAAACAGAGAGAGACTTTTTACAAGAGCCTGTAGTGACAGGACAAGAGGGAAAGGCTTCAAACTGAAATAGAGGAGGTTTAGATTAGATATTAGTAAGAAAGTCTTTACTGTGAGGGTGGTGAGACACTAGAATACGTTGCCCAAATAAGTTGTGGCTACCCCATCCCTGGCAGTGTTCAAGGCCAGGCTGGATGGGGCTCTGAGCACCCTGGTCTAGTGGAAGTTGTCCCTGTCCATGGCAGGGGAGTTGTCACTAGATCATATTTAAGGTTCCCTCCAACCCAAGCCATTCTATGATTCTATGATGTCATACTTTCAACTGCTTTCCTATTTCACTATAACTTATATAGAGGAATAATACTAGAATGGGATATCTATGATGCAAAATTAGGTCTTCGAAGAGAATTAAGAAATGGCAGCAACCCTGAATTGCCATAGTCAGGCACCACGATTTCAAACCATGCTGCATGGAAACTTGGAGCCTTGCCCTTCCTCCACTGAGCTGAGACACATTTACTGGTTTGGTTCACTTTGCCCTGACGCTGCTGGAATTGAGGAGCAGATTCACAAGGAAAACAGAGTAAATACAAAGGCCTACACTATATAAAAATATTCAGCTATTTCTAAAGAGCTCATACTGAAAACCACACTTTGTGCTGGTGATCACCTTTGAAGTAGTGTTTGTGATTTGGTTATGGCAGTTTGGGGCTGAAGGCAAACTGGAAGTCTATAGCCAAAGAAAGGATTAATCACAACTGTTATCCAGCATTCTGACTTTGTCTTCAGCAGATTTTTTTCATTAAATACCATTTTTTTTGTTCAAGGCAACAGCAAGGATGAATGTCCTGCATTTGTGTGCATACACCTCATTGACAAAGAAAATAGCTTGGTCCTGAAGCTCATACTTTTTCCAATCACATAGAAGCTAAGATAGTAAAATGATTTTTTTCTTAAATAAAATGACAAACAATGCAAATAGCTGCTAAAAAATTACTATGGGAAGATGATAACCATGAGAAGAAGAAAGCATTCCTATTAACCTAGCATTTCATAGGAGAAATAACAATCTCAGAAGTAATACAGAGTATGCTAGATGAAAAACGTTATCTGTCTGCCATTATTATCAAGAAATGCAAGTTTTGCAGCATTTCCCCACAGCCAGAGGTTATTAGAAGGTTGGTAAATTATAAAAACCCTCTGGAATTCCCACCACCTCCCTCTACCTTAATGAAAACGCATTCCACGACTTCCAGGGCAAGAGGTAAGGTTGCACTTCTTCCTCCAGGGACTCTGGGAGGGAAGCTGAAGAGATGCCAGAATGAATAGAGCAGAATAAAGTTAATTTTGCACATTCTGGGACTTTGCAATGCCAATATATGCAATATATGCTCTTATAAATATACATTTCAAAAATGCACCTGGGTCTGCTTTAAACCACAACAAAAGCAGGACCAAAGCCAGGCAGCAGCAGCACCTGAATGAAGCAAGAATGTGACATACAGAGCCCTGAGAAACAAGTATGCAGAGCTGAGACTTATTGCAGAAAGTTGCATTTTTGGCCTGGGAAGGATGAGGAAGAGCAGTTTGTTGGGGCTCTGCAGCATCTGTCTATAAATATGGGGCTTGCTCGCACTGTTTTGTGCTCATAGGTTTCAAAATTCATTTTTTATCACACAGAGTGCAGTCTGTGGCAGTTACAGGAGTGGATATATTTGTCATCATGTCTACTAACACAAGTGTGCCATTCTCCATTATGTTGTCATCTTCAGGTAGGTTCAGGTCAACCAGCACAACCACAATCCACATTTTTGTGTAGGAAGACAAAAGCATACTCTGAGAGCACCAAAAATAAGGAGCTTTCATTTTCAGACTCTTTCAGCAGCCATGAGTCATTAGTTTTGCCCTACAATGACATTAAAAAAACCCCAACCAGACAAACAAACAACAAAACAAACAAACAAACCAAAAACAACAACAAAAACCAACAAACCAAAAAAAAAAAAAAGACCAAAAAAAGACCACCAAAAAACCCAAACCAGTCACATACTTGGGAAGGTGCATGAACTGGCAGTCATAGATTGTTGCCAGACCCAGGATCACAGCTGCCCTTCTCCTCATCCGGAGAAACAGTGATGTATTGACAAGAGGCAGGATGGATTTGAACACCTGGGAACATTAAACAACATTGCTCTGGAGTGTGCTTTTACAGTAGTTGCAGACTTCTTGTTTAGTAATCATCTTTCCCATTTTATTTGTTTTATATCCTTCCTTTTAAAATTAAAGTCAGAAATAAACATACCAAATTTATCTCTGAAAGGGATTAGCCTAGGCAACAGCTTCCATTGCCCATTATTCATCAATATATCCCATAAACTCACATTATCAGTGAGTTTAGTTTTATTCTTTGATCTTATTCAAAGAACAAAGATAGAAGTAAGCATTACAACGGACACATGAGACAAGAGAAAAGCCACTATTCTGCCATCACAGTCACTCCTTCAGAATTAAATCTTTAATGATATGTGTGTATAAGCTGTAATAAAGAACGATTTTAATGATAGATTACCCAGTACAATGGAGTTTTCAATTTGTACAAACTGTTATAGAATGATGCCATTATTTACAATGTAAATTGTTTACTCATGAAATGTTCAGCATGAAATATTTAAGATTCCTGAGAGTTTAACATTTTGGGAAAACACCTCTTATATTTTCTCATTTTTCTGGAAATCTTCCTTTATTTTAGTAATATATTACAATGTTAGTAGTTTAAGATTTCTACCTTTTCTTCTCCAGCTGATTCAGCTATGAGGATCTGATATGATAACTGAGCTCTGCTACAGTCATCAGATAAAGAGGAACCCATTTCATAAGTACAAAACTTCCTCAGGAGGCTCCAGTAGCAAATGCTCTGAAAATAAAAACACACAACAGTATTAAGACTTTGTGCTTAACAGATCAAAATTCAATTTAGGCAACCAGGTAAGGGGAGACTGCAATTATAACACTCCTTTGAATTTTTTATATCCCTGCATCATTGGTATTGATTTGATACACTAACCTGCCTAATATCTGTAGCATGGGCAAGTGTGTAGGAAGATAACATTAGAGAATACAATTTTATTTTTTAAAAAATTGAGAGACAATCAAATAGCTAGTAAGATTCTGAATATTACATCATTTTAAGAATAAAAAAAGCTCACTACTGCCTGCAGAGCCTTTAAAAACAATTTTTTCAAAAATTTACAGGTTAATAATTATTAACAGAAATAATTGAATACTCATTTACAAATAAATTGAAATGAACTGCAAATTGGAATTAATTTGCTAGAGTATTGAATAAGTATTTTTTCAAGTCTATCCTAATCAAAAGTTTAAAGATGAAATGTAAATAACTACAATAAAAATACTGAGATCTTACATTATTTCTCATCCACAGTTCTAAAAGTATTTGAAAAGATGCTTTTTAACAACTTCAGTTTATCAAGCAACTTACTAGAACCAAGACCTTGAATTTAATTCACTTGAGTCTAAATAATGCCTACACAGATATGCTATCACACATTTGATATATACTGTAGTGTTTATTATTGATCCACAAAATTGAATATAGTCATTTTACCAGGGAGCTTATATTATTGTTATTAATTATACAGAACAGAACAGCATTAGGCAAGCCAAGGGGAGGCGAACACCAACTGCTTTTCCTTCCAAACTCTCATCTCCTCTGATGCTGCATTTTAAACACCAGCTCTTCTGTCATTTTTTAAATACTGCCAAAGAAAATTTCTTTAGCATGAAAAGACTGCTTGAATCCAAATAAAATCATAATAGTCACACTAACTGGCTTTACTGAAGTGCTTTTCATCAGAAAAGGGACATTTTACTTTATTTTTAGGAGGCTCATACAGATTTGGTTAAACACATATGAAATGGATAATACAGTTTCCTTCCAGCCACAGAATAAGCTTCCAAAAGCAGAATCCTCATGTTTTTCTTTCTTATTCTTCTTTAATACTTCTAAGCTTTTTAAAAGCATAAAACTAGTTTTGAAGATACCATGAAGATGTTTCTCACCTTAGAAATGAACAAATTGCTCACACAGGTAACAAAGATCCATCACAAAATTAGTCAGAGGTTAAAACACAGACCAAGATCAATTATTCTGGCAGCTCTAGCTCGTCAGTGCTTGGCCACCCTCACTGAGAAAAAGTGTTTCCTGAAGTTCAGGTGGGCCCTCCTGTGTTTGTGTCTCTTGGCTCCTGTTCTGCCACTGGGCACTACTGTAAAGAATCTGGCTCCATCTTCTGTGCGCTGTTCCTTCGGGTATTTGTACACCCTTCACTGCACTCTCTCCACTATGTCCATATCTCCTGGTCCTGGAGAGCCTGTGACTGCACACCGTGTTTTGGGTGTTGCCACATCAGTGCCGGGCACAGGGGAGAGTCACCTCCCTCATCCCACCAGCAGCACTCCTGAGAGCAGCCAGAGGGACCATTTGCCACCTTTGATGTTGGCTCGTGCTCAACCTGGCATCCATGAGGACTCCAAAATCATTTGCTCAAAGTTGCTTTCCAGATGGTCACCTTCCCTGCTGGCACACAGGGCATGCCAACAATTCCCAGTTATTTCCAGGAGTTTCTACTTAATAATAAAGAAAGAAAAAAGTGGAGGTTATCTGTACATGGTGTCTTTTGAATTTTGCAAAGAGGCATTTAAATACTTAGGAAAGGCAATACTTAGGAAAAGCAAAGGAGAAAAAATGACAACGCAACTCTGCAGCAAACTGTATATCCAAAATAATTCAAGAGGCAAAGATGGTTAATGACACAAAATTCACCGCTTCAGATAAAACCCACCTCTTATTCCTGGTAATGTTTACTGATATAACAATAGGGATTACCTATTGTTACTCAGTTTTACCTATCTCAACTCAGTTTTACCCTAAAGAGGATGTCCCTGTGATATCTACCCAAGCCTAAATCATTGTAACATTGATGCCTGGTATGAGGGCTGGACCAGGGGATGCATGGGAGACTCTGCTGCTGAGACACACGGGTCTGCTGCTGTGCTGCCAGCCGGCTCACGCTGCAGCCAGCTCAGGTTCAGTCTGCTGGGCCTCCTCTCACAGAAACCCAGCAGCAGTTTTAATTCTTTTAGAAAGAATTGTCTACAAGATTCACACACTGAATGCCACAAAAAGCAGTTTTCTGGAGAGATTCCTTCTCTTTCCTTGGAAACAATCTTTATTTGTCTTGCCTGTGTACTCTTCCCTCTAAGACTCCTGCCTTGCTGGCAGATGTACAGAAACTAGCTGAGTTTTAAACGTTTTTCCCAACATGTGTATAGTTATTACAGCTCTCTCCTGTTTACAACACAGATTTTTTTAACAGAAATAGACACCAATATTATAAAACAGTCATGCAAACCAAAGTGGTCACATCTTCTCACTCCCAGACAGATGCCAGGATAGGGCTGCTAGACCCCATGCCTCTGCTCCTGCCCTGGGAGCAGAGGAAAGGCAGCATTCCTCCTCTGTCAGATGTCAGACCAGATTAATCATTTCATCCCTCCTTGCAATTACACCTTTCTTCTCCTTTCTCTTGTCTACTTAACCTCTGGAACAATAATTGCTTTTGTGACTTACAAGACACACGTTACACAGGGTGTCTGGACCTCAAGTACAGGAAAGGGAAGGAGCCACCAGGACTTTCAATATTCCTCCCTTTTCATTTTCTCAGGGATGACTTACAATGCTTACAACTGCTTTCCCATTACAGTTAGGGTTTTTTCCCTAGGACAGTCTTACTGGGTGACTGCAGAATCACAGCTATGCAGAACAGAATAGAATTCAGCCTTAAGGGACAGAAAAACCTTTTCTAAATAGCTCTCCTCTATGGAGGGCTTCATGGCCAGCCACAATGGCATTAGTTTGATGCTACAAGATTGCTGCAGCATCAAAGTAAAGGGTTATTTCCACTAAATATTAATCAATGCATTTCTTGAATTTATGGTGGCAATAATATTTTTTCATGTCTTAGCTCATGTCCCAAAGTAAACCTTATATTCTTGACTTCTCTCAGTAATAAAACTGCAATAACAACCAAATTTTAGTGAGTAGTGAAATCTCTAAATGGAAACAATTATGTAAATAAATCACACAAGTACAGGTAATATAACTTGAAAGCACGATGGGGTTTGTTCAGCTGATAAAATCATAGAAAGGGGACAAAATAATTCGAAGAGTAGCCTTGAAAGCTGTCCATATAAATTAAGATCTTCAGAGATACTGAAGAGTGAACACCTACCTGACTTTACATTTGAGTAACTGTATCTGGTAGGGTAGGGTAGAATGATACCTACATGGCTTAATCTACATCTACACACAGAAAGGCACTAGGATGAGAATAAATTAGAGTTAGGATCTAGAGGAAAGAATTTTGGAGATCAACTCACCTGACAAGATGTTACTCCAAGCATTTACTGCAGAAACTTGTATATGAATTTTACTAAAGGTTTGCCATCTGACACAAAATATCAATAAAATCTTAAAAGGTTAAACAAATCACCTTTTCAAAAATATTTGTTCAAGTGGTTAATTACATCTATTCTTAAAAACAAAATCTCTATGGTTAAGCCAAAGCCTTTGACGTATTGAGAGTTCTACACTTACCTACAAAAATAAAACCTTTTCAGTGCTCTGTTTACTCCACTTAGAGGAGTCTTATTCCCAACAACCAAAACACCTCATAGTCTTCTTTTGCAGAGCTTTCATCTGCTTAAGCTTCTCACTGTAAGACAGCTATGAATCAGTTCTAAGGCCTCACTAATTTTATTGTATTTGTGAAGACTTAAATGACAAATCCACTGACTCAGCAGTGCTAGATGAAAATTACCTTCCTATCCTACTCGCTACTATCTTTATCCAGCACCCAAGGAGCAAGTTAACCTTTTCCACCAGGGCAGGAAAACTAGGAACACTTCATCTAGTGAAAAACTGGACATTTTATCTGACATGTTATTAAAAACTTGAAAAATCAAAGAGTTCTAAACATATTTCCAATTTATTATAACCATCACAAATATATATTCTAACTATGTAGAAGAAAACACTGCTGCCTTGCTTGACTTCATTGCATGAAACACCTTAGCCCTGGAAACAAGAACTTCCAGCCAAATGATTCTTTGCTCAGCTTACTCATGGAAGACTGAGTTTGTCTAACACTCACTTTGTCTCCTTTCATGCTGCTGTTTTAAGACACTTGTGGCTGTCCCAGATAGTTGCTGGCTGACAGAATTAGTGCCCTCAAGGGAAGATGAACAATTTCAATTTTACAACCATTTTTGGCTGAAGCACCAGACCAGGGTACTGCTATTTTTCAGAAACAAGACCTTTAGTTTTAAATCATTCACATAACTGCTGGCTGAGCTCCAGGATTTTCTTTTCTTCACCTGCTTTGATTTGTGGGAAGAATGGATCACCAAGAGGATCCTCTGGATATTCCTTTTGCAAGATCCCTAAAGTCATGTAATTAGTTCCAGCACAAGATTTTTTCTTACTACAGATGGCAAGTTGAGCCTACAAAGGTCCCTTGCCTAATTTCGTTTGCACTGCACTTAAGACAAATGTTGAGTACAACAGTAAATCAGGTTCTTGCTGCATACTTTACCACTGGGTTCACTTTAGAGGGAATAGACTTTCACTTCTTGCTCTTACAAGAGAATCATTACTTAGATATGTCTGTGCCTGGTCCACCTTACAAAAATGTCAGGGATAGTTTTGAGGCAGACTAAACGGTAGTTTGGAATGGTGTCAGAAGTCTGGGGGTTTTTGTTATTATGCATGTATTGGACATACAAAACATAAACAGTGCAAAATTTGCTATCTCGTTCTGGTAAAGTCATGCTGACCTTTTACTGAAAAGCAATGTGCTTAGTGTCTATTAAATCCATTGTAAGTCTTGAGGCACAGATTAAGTCACTGTCTCTTATAACAATTTTAGTGGGCACATTCCCACCCTGATTGTATTGAGGGGTTGTCCCACTCTGCTCCTTCTTACTTTATCAGCCAAGCACACTGGATGCTGTCACTAGTAAATACCAATAGAAGGTAAACGGTACATGTTTAGTGCACATCTCCAATTGAAAATTTTTTTCTCCTGCAAAGAATCCTTGGGACTGACATCTCTTCTCTGTCCATCGTGGTACAGACACCAGCAGATGACATTTTCATGCATAAACCAGTGTAATGGACCTTCAGGCTCTGCTGGCACTTCCCACCACAGCCACATGAAGGTAATTAATAAGTCCCTGCAAGTCTGTCTTACATGGTAGGACTGGAGGGGAGCTTTTAGGCAGCACAGGCTCATTTACATGCAGCTTATGCTTCATTTTAAAAGAAGTCTGCTTCTCTTAAGCCTTTCTGAACTGGTAAATCCAAACTGTTGACAACTAAAGTAATTGCTATATGTAGATTAACCCCAACTGTTTGTAAAGTTCAACTCCATTTCCAGCTCCGTTTTCCACAACATAAGCATTCCAGCAGATCTGCATTTCGTTGCACAGATGGTACCTCAAAAAAAAACACCACTACAAAAGCTATTCATTGTTATACGTTTCTGGTGCCAAGACATACAGAAGGTTTATATGCCACTATGGAAAGGTAAGACTGAAGTAAGGCTGTTTCTCAGGTAATAACATCATCTTTTATTTCATTTTCTCTTTCACAAGGGTAGCAGTTACCTTGGATTTCACTAGGTGTTCAATGGACAAAATAAAGGAACTTTCTTTCCAGAAGCATCAGCACTTCTAACTAGTTTGTTAAACTAAACACGTTTCTCATGACCATTCTCGACTTCCCTAACAACCTGTCCAAACTCATGTAAATCACAGCCACAGCAATCTGATGAGAAACACAGCTGCTAGCTCTGTATTCAGTGCAGAGTCAGGTTATTCTCTGCATGGGGCATAGCCCTCTGCTCAGGGACAGGTAGGCTTTAGTCTCAGATATTAAAAGCTCTGGTTTTAAAAGCACTCCTGTCAAGACAGCACATACTTTTATAAATCTAATCCTCATCCAAGTCTGGAATCAAGTGTCACCTGCCCAATGCAGCACTCTTATCTATTGGGACAGGTGAGTTGTCCCAGTAAGTCTGACAAGGTTCTGTGAATATAAATAAACTTTTGTTATAACCTAGACTGGGGAGAGGTTTAAGAGAGTGCTAGGTCATGGAAATGTCTTTTTTCTGCCAAGACAGCCTCTGTGAGCGTGGATGTTCACTACACAGAGCAATCCTCTTTGTTAATATTTGCAGACCCACTAGAAGTTTTTGCAAGTGCTTTAGAATCAAAGAGGCACAAAGCCAAACTACCCGTGGTGCTGAGGTGTCAGGCAGAAGGGAGACAAAGGATGGAGTGTCATTCCAAGGTGACAGATAGCTGTGGACAGCTGAAGTCACTTCCTCCTCACCTCCAGCTGTGCAGACAACGCTGGCAGCCTCTCAGCATGCTACCCAGCACCTCCTTTCTGCTTCACCAAACCCATTAAACCAGTTAATTTGTAATTGCTGTTGTTCCTTGCGCATCATGCATATGGTTCTACAACTATTCCACAATGTCAGCGAGCCCTTGAGGATTTCTTTTTTGGTTTTAGTTTGGTTTGCTGGCTCTGTCGGGGTCTGCCTGTGATGGGACCCATCAGCACACTGGCCACACAATGTCTCCTCGCTGTGTGAAGTGTGCACATTGGAGACTCGGCATCATTCTCCCCTTGGCAGGTCAGTCTGATGCTCTGTACACACAGCAGGTGCCACTTATGGCACCGTAATAAAAAAAAAAAAAGCCACAAGAAACTTTTGTAGCCTAGGTGAATTCAGAGTGCAGGCACAAGACATGGTTGCATAAGACAGTCACAAAGATCCCAGAAGATGCCAGTAGCCTTTCTTAACTGCTCTCATCTCTAACAATTTCAGGATCAAAATCCTTGTGATATTTTTTATACTATACACACTTAAAAATCAGCAGTAAAGCAGTCGCATGACTATTTCAGAGCCTACCTTGTCAGCTTAAAACTATTATTTCTCTCCATCCCATCAGATGGTCTGAATTCTGCAAGTGCCATAGATAGGATCCCTTTTTATTCATCAAAAAAAATTCACCAGTAAGAAGCCAAATGCTGAACTGTGACTTCCTTGCCACAAAAATTCTAATTGCTACCTGGAAGAGGTAGTTCATTCACCAACAGCAGGCTGAAATTGCAGGGGGCAGCACAAGAGAAGGTAGTTTTTGTGCATGGTTAATCCACACTCATCTTCTTTGTCTGCTGTGACTCTTTCCAATCTGGTAGACAAGAAAAAAACGCCAATAAAAAATTAAATGGCATTCCCACCCTCCCTGCCTCCATAATCTAATCTAATGTTTACAGATTTTGTGACTGCAAAAGGGGATATTCAATACAGGTACCATTTATTTTTCTTGCAAGTGCTTAACTTCTGAATCCTGTATTTATCACAGGTGTGTGGAATTACACAGATAGATAAACCCCTGTACTCCACATAGGGAGTATACACATAAATCACCACTTTCCACAATTAGCAAGTTCATTTTGGCCTGAAAAATGTTCCGAATCGTTAACCAAATGGTTTTCAATACATTCCAGCTATACTATTCTGAGTGTACTGAGGCTGAAATAGAGCAATACACTAAAGCCTGCAGAGCTTCTCCTTTATAAAGCAAGAATTGGAATTTATTTTAGAATAATTAATTAAGTACTTGTCCAGGTCTTGTGTCCACTCTACCGGACAATTCTTTAAAGAAAAAAAATAAGATGTTGAAGCAGAAGTGTTAGTGAATGTAAGCAGATATTGTTTAGCCTAAATCCCACACTGCACCTTTCTGAAAACAAAATTAATTTCAGTGATTAAATAATGACTCAAAAAGCAGATAGCTCCATTTATTTAGAAAAGCACACAGCTCTGACATTCCACTCAAATTGGAGTTCACAGGAATAGCAATGCAGTCCTGGGAAACAGTTTCAAATTCAGTTTTTTTCTGCCCTGGCCTGTGATCATTCTTCCTGGGACCCTGGACACCCATCGTTGGCTGCAGAGCTCTGAGCCATGTCATGCTCATGCCCTCAGCCCTGGCTGCAGCAGCCCTCCAGTACTTAAAGGGGGCTGATAAGAAAGATGGGGACAGACTTTTCAGTAGAATCTGTAGTGATAGGACAAGGAGTAATGGTTTTAAACTAGAGGAGGGTAGGTATAGCTTAGATATAAGGAAGAAGTTTTTTACAGTGAGGGTGGTGAGACACTGGAACAAGCTGCACAGAGAGGTGGTGGATGCCCCAATCCCAGAAAAATTCAAGGTCAGGTTGGACAGGGCTGTGAGTGAACAAATCTAGTTGAAGATGTTCCTGCTCACTGCAAGATGGTTGGACTAAGTCACCTTCAAAGGTCCCTTCCAACCCAAACAATTCATTGATTCTATGAACCTGACCCATATGTTCAGGACAAACTTCACACTAAACCTACTGAGAGACTCAGCTTTGCAGAGGACATCTCCCACCCAAGGTCACTGCAGGCTTATGGAGGGCAATGCAGGTCTCTCAGCACTCCACAGAAACTGTGACTTGTGCTTATTGACCACCAGTTCTACTGAAAGTGTGTGTATATGTATATATACAAAACACAGAATCAAGACTTCCAAGATCTGCTGCATACCCAAGACCCATAAAACTCCTATACTGCCCAAATTTTGTAGACAGTTTTCAGGTTTTTTTTAACTCCTCTCCACTAAAAGCTTCATAGAATGTCTTCATTAATGCTTGTTCAGAACACAGATATACACAAGAATTCACTTGAAGAGGCATGACTACAGAACAGTCTATGGGGTTGGAAATACACCCCCAAACCCATAAAACCCCACAGTTATTCTGTGCTTGAGGTGCTGAATCTTTTTACAGGTCACCAGACAACCTGAGAGGACAATCAAGCTTGACCTGCATATCACAGGCTGGAGTTAGAAGAGAGCAGTGACTTTTTTCCTATTTGCATGGTGAAAACTTCTGAGTTGGAAACTGGAGTGGGGTTTGCCCTTGCACACTTTTTACAGCATCTGTACAAATTGAGTGATGCTGAACCTGCTACCACCACCTACATTTCAGCCAGTTCCAGCCTTTTGCTTCCATGTTGGTAGGAATACAGAAACGTATGTTACTATAAATAGAAACTAACAACACACTGAATGTTCAGAAGTGCCAAGGCTTATCTGCAGAAGTCAATGGAAACAAAGACAGGGCTTTTTTCAACTGGAAGCCCAAGGCATGTTGACTATAAAACAAAATACATGGGCAATACTAGAGAACACTATTTTATCTGATATATAATTATTTCAGTTATTTAATTATTTTATGCTAAAAAACCCCAAACAAACAAAATAAACCCCAACAACAACAAAAAACCAGACCCATTTTACTGTGTTAAAAAGGATTAAGAATCTCACTAAAAAGAGGAAGGGAACAATCCTTCATTCAAAATCATACCATTTTTTCCAGCACGTGGAGAAAAGCAAACTGGAACATACCAACAACTTTACTAAATCTTCCCTTCACATTAAGAATGCTAGTAATTGATCCTTCAGTCTCCCTCAGGTTTTTTTTTTAGAGTACACAGAATATAATTTCTTCATGTAAAATACAAAATAAATCTATTTAACAATTTAGAAGAAAAAATAAAAAATATACAAATTCATAAATACATCCAAAATCAGGACACAGAATTTCTGCTCTATTTCAAATAATTTTGTGAAGCTAAGCATAAGACAAATTCTAAAGGAAAAAAAAAATTAAAAAATGCAATAAAGCTGTTTGTGTCATTGATGATATCACACGACTAATTCTAATTTAATGTTGATATAAAAGCAGCCAAAATAATTCTTTCAGTAAATTAGTCTAGAAACAAAGATTACATTCATCTTTAAACTATTTTAAAAGCTTGTTTGAAAGAGTTATCAAAATAACACCTTTCAATTACATTTTTATTTCAATAAATTTGTATTTAATGAACCACATACAAATATGGGTCAGCTAGTTGGCTTTATCTAGCATCTGTATAGATGTCAAAAAACCATCTTGGCCATCTTAAAATTCCCATTTTCATAGACAGTTCCTCTCTGTTGCTTTCTCTTATAACTTGTTTCTTCAAAGTCTGATATCAGGGGTTTTAATGTGTGAGGGGATTTTTCCTTTTTGTTTGACTGTCAAAAGTATTTCTCTTTTAGCTAAATCCTAACCTTTCATGTTACTGGCACTTCAAATTGTATATTTTTGTCTTTGTTTAACCCATTATTTTATATATATATAATTTTATGAGGTTACAAAATCAGTTACAAAAAACCAGAACAGGTTATTTATATTTTTTTCAGAGTGTCAGGGTTTATTTTTCATTTTGTTTTGTGGGAATAATAAAACAAACATGAAACCAGTCCCCTTACAATAGCACTACTTTTATTGGCAATAATACAACAGGTATTAATTGACTACACTTTTATTAGTAGAAGCTAGGTAAGACCTAAGTAAAATAAGATTGATTTTCTCCTTGAATCCTCACTGATCATTTCTCTTCATTAGACATTCAAATTCCACTGTGATGAGGGGCATAAAACTAAGACAGATTTGCAGACGGAAAGATCATTATATTCCTTCAATACAATCTCTGCTCAAGACCCCATCACAAAGTAATAAGGACATTACTTTCAGGGACTGATGGAGGTATTTTTGTGATGGTACTTAGGAGGTTTGACAGCGCAGCTTCTGCCTGTCTACAGTAAGCTTTTCAAACATTTCAGTTAAAGGAATGCAGTTATTTTTCAGGTTTCCTGAAAGACAGGAAAAACGAGAGCAATCTGAATGTTCTTAGATCATAAGAAATAATTGGATTGACTATGAGCTATCAACTTAAGCGTAAGATAGATATGCAAAGATTACAGGAACGCACAGCTAATGAGATGAGACTGCTAAATAGTCATAGCTGACTTGTGTTCTCATCCCAGGTAAAGTGACTGGACCTGCAACCAGACAAGCAGTTTCAAAGTAATTAAATGCTCTTGCTCTCAGCTGCAAGGTTGCCTCTCCAAACCCACAGCATTTTTACCAGCATCTAGCAAACTGCTAATAAGAATGAGGAATGAAACAGCTGGGGGCTGCAGAATCATGTTGCCATGGAAACCACTGCAGGTGCGTGGTCCAAGGAATAATAAACCCCAGATTTTTAGAGTTTATTAAAAAAAAAAAGGAAGAAATGAAAAGAAGACAGAGAGAAATAAATAACACAAACCAAGGACATTGCAAACACTTTTGAGAGAAGGACAGACTAGTTTTGTTAAATAGGATCTGTCAGAGAGAACAGTGCAGGGGACAAAGGGACTGAGCTGAAAGATATCTCAGTGCATAAGTATGCTAGAAAAAGGAAGAAGAAAACAGAACTAAACAAAAGAAAATACAAACACCAGAGGGCACTGAAACAGAAATAAAATCTATTACAGGTCACTGTGTTCAGAAAAAACAACAGAAGAAAAGAACAGTTCAGAAATTGATGTGGGAATCAGGACCTCTTGGATTGCCTAACACAGTTCTAGTTCTCTTATGCCAAAAATCATTTGTACATCAAGTCTCCCACTCGTATAACTCATGCACCAGCCTTTCCCAAAATAACAGCTCATTCATCTATGTACAGCACACTGTAAGTCTGATGGATCCGATTTTCAAAGGTATTTAGAGTCCCAGAACTGTAGCTGGTGGGATTTGCTCAGCTCCTGAACAGGCTGAGCACTTAATTCACATTCACGTCAGTGGAATTGATGCTCACCTTGCCTGTCTGAGGACTACAGGCACTCTAAAGTTCCTCTACAGTGAGGGGGATGTGCAGCTCTGAGATTTACTGAACCAACCAAGATTTTAATTGGTTTCTCTCTCTCAAGTGACTCTATAGGACACATTATCGATATAATTTTTATTAAGATTACATCCATCTATGCAGCTTCCTATTTGTAGAGTTTACGAGGAAAAGGAAGAATGCTGTCCAGCGAAGTTGTGATTTCATCCCAGGCTCACAATACTCATGATGCGAAAGGGAAGTCTCAGAAGACCATGATGTTCCCAATCCCATATGTGGTGATGGCTGTTCCACAGGATGGCCACATCCTGCCCTGCAGCACATTTGCCTTCACAGAGCAAGGAGAGGTGGGTTACACAGGAGAAGGATTCAGTCACCAAGAACACCAATGACAAGAGGTTTGATACTAGAAAGCCTTCTGGTGACTTTTCTGACTAGGAGGAAAAAATATGCAGTTTTATACCGTACCTTAAGAACAAATCCAGGGACAAGACAACAGTTGTGGTATGGTGACAAGCCATAATCCAGAGAACAGCAAGAGAGAGGTTCTGGAGGCAATATGCAAGTTACTACATAGGACACTAAAGAACTCCCTGACAGCTTCCCCTGAACTTACCACTTAGTGGAAAAGCAAACAGAAGGTGAACTCATAATGCAAAGATGACAAATTGAGTCAAAAGACCTGTGTACCTTCAAATACAGAATAGAATAGAGGATGGCAAAACTCAAACAGGAAAATATTTTGGCCAGACTTGAACAAAGACGGTAGGAAACTTAAGAGAAAAAAAAAAAGTAAAACACAACAAAAAAACCAACAGCAAAACTCCAGAATCTAAACAAAACCAAACCAAATAAAACCCAAACAAAAAAAACCCCACCCACAGCTATCTTAGTCATCATGCTTGGTTTTCATACATGCATTCACTTAATCACCATATTAAAAAAATACTTCCTCTCCCTGAAATCCTTAATGAAGTGGTTTATCTCAAAAGAGACATCACAAAAATAAAATTAAAAAAAAAAATTATTTTCAGATGACACATGAAATCCAAAAGATGCAAAATTTGGAGCTATGACAGATTGTTTAAATATATCATCGTAAAGGCTAGAAACCAGCCCTTCCTGAAAAACAAACTAAGACTGCAGGGAAGAAGCACAAAGTTAGAGAAGCTGCTAGAAATAAGATGGTCTTTTGAGTCATGTCCAAATAAAGAAGGAGAAAAGAACTGGAAGAAAAATTAAGGTAAGCAAAAAAAAGTGAGGAAAATTTTGCTAAAGGCATAAAAACAAACAGAAACTACTCCTTCATAGAAGTAGAAAACCTGACAAGAGTGTCTCTAGGGCTACTAGGCAATCAAGGTGTAAAAGAAGTGTTCAGAACAGATATAGCCTTAGCAGAAAATCTAAACAAGGTTTTTGTAACTGTGCTTATCAGGAAAGAATCACAGTATCATAGAACATCCTGAGTTTGGAGGGACCCACGAGGATCTTTGAAGTCCAGCTCCTGGCCCTACACAGTACACCCCAAGAGTCACACCACGTACCCGAGAGCATTGTCCAAACGCTTCTTGAGCTCTGTCAGGCTGGTGCTGTGGCCACTGCCCTGGGGAGCCTGTTCCAGTGCCCAACCACCCTGTGAGTGAAGAACCTTTTCCTGATGTCTAACCTAAACCTCCTCGACAGTTTCATGCCAAGAAATCAGGAAGGAGATAGAGGTTTCAAGGAGAAACAGACCAGTAAGGTCAGTGTTTGTATCGCTCAAACTGCATAACTGAAACTGCTCAAAGTAATGCAGTTAAAAGATATACAGATAAATACCAAGTATTTGGAAGGATTACAGTATCTGAATAAATGTCAGAAATAAGCAAAACAACCTCCAAATCATTAATGTTTTTCTTCAAGGGCTCAAGGAAGGTAAGGTATATTCCACAGTAAAAAAATACGTACCTTTAAACAAAAAGAAATAAAAATACATCAGTCACTAGGGAACTGAAGATCAAACCCTGATATTTCAAAGTAGAAAAATTACGAAACAATTCTTTTATAAAGTAGGAGACTATATTAACGTGAGAAAAAATACAAAAATGGATTGTCTAAAGCATATGATGTCATAATAATGAAACTTAATTCTGTGACAGGGTGAAGTGGGTTGACTTTGGCTGGACCAGAAGCCCACTAGAACTGCTCCAGCCTGGAGCCTTCTCCAGCACAGACTTCCCGTGAGGTCACAGGCTCTTTCATTGATCTGCCTGCTCCTGCGTGGGGTCCATCACGGGCTGCAGGTGGATCTCTGCTATCCCATGGACCCCCATGTGCTGCAGGGGCACAGCTGCCTCACCATGGGCTGCACCAGGGGCTGCAGGGGAATCTCTGCTCTGGTGGCTGGAGCACCTCCTGCCCCTCCTTCTGCACTGACCTTGGGGTCTGCAGGGTTGTTTCTCTCACATATTCTCACTCCCCTCCTCTCTGGCCACAAGTACTTTGGCACAATAACTTCTGTCCCATAACTCTGTTATCCCCGAGGTGCTACCACCATCACTGATGGGCTTGGCCTTGGCCAGCAGTGGGTCCATCTTGGAGCCATCTTACATTGGCTCTGCCGGACATGGGGGCTCTTCTCACAGAAGGCACCCCTGCAGCCCCTCCCAGCTACCAACACGTTGCCACACCAACCCAGTACACAGGGCTATCCAACTAGTAGGAAGAAGTTTAACTTATGCCTCTTGTCTTTAGTAAATCTTCTGGCATTTGATATTTATGTAGGAAAATTAAGGATGTATCATTTAGACAAAGTTAATATTAACTGCCTGCACAACCAAGTGACAATAATAAGAAAACAACATGTTCATAGAACAGTTATTAATAGTTACTTTTAGCCTGGAAAGGTGGGAGATGAAACGGAAGATCTGTCATAGGTTTTGAATTATATTCTGGATTTTCCGTAGTGATATGGTTGAGAAACAATTTGCGGATGCTGAAAATGTCTTAAAGATTCTCAAGGACATGGTTACTGCCTCTTATCAAAGAAATGTCATGAAATTTAACCAAAAAAATTATACACCTGAGAAAGAAGAATTAAAGCAGTAAATATAAAAATGAGACTGTTTACAGACTGTACTGTGTACAGTAAACAAAAATTAGGTGTTTACACAGCACCACCGCAGAAACGTAGCTGAGGCTAAAGTAAACCACAAATAAAATGAGTTGAGAGCATCAGTACAGAGCAAAAGTAATTCTGTAATGAAGGTAGAGAAGCATTGCATGAAGGCACTATTCCTTTCTGCAAAGTATTGACAAGACCATAACTATGGTACAGTATTTCAAATAAAATTTGACAACTCAAGGAGAAACTGAAGGAGGTGTTCTAAAAAGTAACAGTGAAAAAAAGAAAAGATAGAAAAATCAAAGAGTTGTATTTGTTAAAACGAAAGACAATGTTTTAAAAAGCCTTTCAAAATATAAGAATTCAAAATAATGAATGAGGCAACAATGAGGTATTGCCCAATATGCTAATAGTTAATTTGAGAAAGGGATGTTTTTCTATTACAGTTTTAGGAAAATTGAACAAAACAAAGCTTTTCAACATGATGTCAGTTAAGTACTAGGACTAATTAACCATGGAAAGTACCTAGCACAGCTTCTAATTCGGCCTCTATTATTGTCATAGCACTGCTCGAAACAGAGTGGCAGAGTAAATAGCCAGTGGTGCAGAGCCCAGCTCCTTTCTGTTGTCCCTGGGTTGACTTTCTGAGCCTTGAACGTGTTTGACCTAGTTTCTCTCTGGTTAATGACTGGGATGAAAAAGGATCTGCAGGGAATTTATTTGTACTATGTATTTGCAATTGCTTACTTACAAGAGGCTGGGAGTGCTATTTTTAAAACAACGAACTTTAAGGGCAAATTAGCTGTTTGCTAAATGCATCAGACTTTGAGTTCTTCTGATGTTAACATTGAAAACAGCACAGCAGCAGAGTGATAGTAGATATAGCGTGCCACTTCCTCCTGAGTTACCAAGGTCATTGTTTTTTCAAGGTTTTTCATTCTATATAGCAGATTTCATTACCTTAACTAAGCATTTTGCACTGTTATGTCAAATAAAATACCAGAATATCCATGAAAACTTGAATTTGAAGTCAGAGAAAATAATATCTCAAGTCCAGGATAAGGAAAAAGCCCAATTAGAAAGGACAGATGCATCGTAGTGTTCATGATAGAGATCATACTCAAGGATAAAGTGATACTTGACAAAACTTAGACTGAGCTAGAATTTTTAAAGGTATTAAATTTTGCAAAAAACCCCCAAGACTTTGTACTGCAAATTGGGCTACAGTTTCTAGAGAGATGATGAATACGGGGTGAGAAGGTAGGACAGTGAACAGGATTACAGGAATGGAAATGTACACATCTGAAGCAGGGCAAAACCTCAGGGAATTCCCCGCCCACAGGACAAGGGGCTTCACATTCTGTAGTCCAGAAATGTGACAGGATGACAACGTGGACTTGTATGTTCAATATTAAGCTTTTTTAAGAAGTCTCTCCTACATAAATTTATTCTCTGTAAGGGATAAGCTTTTGTATTAGGTGCATGAGATAAGAATTGGTACCAAAAAAAAAAAAAGCGCCTATTTTGGCTTCCAAAGGAAGGACTTTACAATATTTTAAAGGACTTTATAACATTTTACAATAGGCCACAAGGTGACACAGGGTGACCTTTCTATTTGCATCTTGGGAAACCAACCAGGTTAGAAGCTGACTAATAAAAATATTGTGGGGCAAAGCTTGGAAGGACATTAGCCAAGAAGCCACATTAGTAGTCCAAAAGAGAAACTTAAACCTAAAGCATGAGCTGATCCTCTGTCCAATAAGCCCAACATTGGCCCAGCTGAAATATCTCAGGGGAGAAATCTTATGGCAGTCAACATGTTCCTGCCTAGGAGCGTTCAGACCTGCAACTTCAGGCTCACAGGAATCACCAGATCTAGGTGGGAAAGGAGAAGTGACACCAGTGTTTTGTTAAACTCAGCCTATCCACAGGAACAGCTGACACTACATCCACCCTTTTATGAGCAAGAGCTTTCACCCATCTTTTTGCTGGCAGTCTGCAGACAGAAGGTTGGACCAGCCCTGTTTCTTCCAACGGGTTAATAAGAGGCACCATATGGAGTTAGTTCTAGGCCAGACAGAAATCACTGCTAAATCAAAGTAGAGACCTAATACATCTGTGTAACATCATCTGGTTATTGGCAGATAGATTATTTCACAGTATCCTCCCAGGCCGAGTCATAAACGATTCACAAACACGCTTTAGGATATAAGCCATGAATTTATAGCCCTGGGGTCTGAAGATCTCCTCATTTTATTCTAAACATCTGCAAAAGAGATTTTTGCCTTTAGACACAGGAATATCTATGGGATTTACATATCACAGATTCTGATGCACCTCTATCACCGTGTTGTCTTAGTCTTGAAAAGAATTAAAAGAGTTTTATGCTCTAAAAGAGAGGAACAGGCTGGCAAAGCAGAAAGGTCTCTGGACACCTGCAGAAAACCACCTTCTTCTCACTCATAAACTCTACAAATAGGAAGCTGAATACATAAGTGGTAAGATACATTGGTAAGATATCCTATAGAGTCACTGGAAAGAGAGAACACAATCCAAATTTTGGTTGGTTCAGTCAATCTTGAATTTATGTATCCTTTTTGCTAGACTGTACAATTAAGTTACTCCTAAGAGGATGTTTCAAAAGGTGACTACCAAAAATATGTTAATAAAATTACCGTTATAGTCTTGATATGCAGATATTGGCCTACTTCAGATTGCTCAATTTTTGATAATGTCAGAAGCTGTGACTGTACATCACTGGGGCTACAGCAGTCATAACAACTGCTGAAATTCTCCAGGCCAATAAGGAAAAATATTGGCATACTGCAAGAGAACAAGCAAACACAAAGCCCTCCATCATCTACCCCACAGTTCACTTTTTATAGTTCATGTGCAAACCAGTAACTGCAAAGAACAGGCAAGGGAAATTTCATCCTGTAAGGTCAATGTCTCGAAGTTACAAATGTACACAGCAATGCAAACTGATCCGCAGCTCTTGGGAGCTGGAAAAGCTGCCAGCTCCAAGCACTGAAAGCTAACATCCTTGACATGAAACACCCCTGAAAAGCTTTTTTCCACAGCAGTGCTAAATACTAGTCCTTAACAGAGGGGAGAGCTCTCAGGCCTAGGGTTAAGCCAAACTCATCAGTAAAGCAGGGCTGTGAGATGCTGGCTGTCAACCACCACTTCCCATGCACGGCTGTGCAACACTTCTCAGTAATCTTCAGTGGCAGCTCCGTAAACACTGCAGGTTGTGTTATTCAAACTCATCCTAGGCATGCCAGGAATTATTCCACTCTTTTCCCCACAAGATATTCTTTACAATATTCCTCTGGTTAAGTCTTTGCAGGTTTGAAATTTGATCTGATGGAGCATAGACCTGTTTTAGAATTACAAAATCCAGCTTGCTGATTTCTGTTCACCTGCAGATGTAATCCTCAGTTTTTGAACTGTGATTAAAACCAGAAGCTGAAACTACCAGCTGCAATAAGTAACATGGTAATGAAAGGAGATCTTCCCAACCAAGTTACTTGCTGGTACCAATTGGTTTTCTCTTGGGACACATTACATCCATGGGACAATAGATCAGACCAGGAAGAACATTTACTCTGTGCTGTCAGAGTAAATTCTCAACAGCATAGAACAGCATTAAATCCTTGCTGAAAATCTCAAATGTCACAAAATGCCATGAAAAACAAATGAAACATGCAGAATATTGTCAGTGCCTTCAGTCACAGAAATAGCAGGGAATTTAACACAGAGAAATTATTCTTCTCCCTGTTTTATTCCACTGTTGATAACCCTGGAGACCTTGAGACTTTTCCAATAGTTGTTGGATACACTGAGATCAGTGAGCACCTGAGTGAACAAGGAAACACTTTCAAAGGTGCTCCCTGCATTTCAGGCCTGAAATTTAACAGACAGAGCTGCAGCTGCTCATGCTTTGCTGTGTGCATAAGGCATTACTCTTCAATAAAGCTAAAACTAAGACACTGGCATAAACAGCACCTGTGCTCCCTTTCCTTACTTCTCTGACTTTTCAGCTTATAGAATGAAAAATCCAACTTTTAAAGTCAATAATAATTCACGACATTTAAAGCAGAATCTTGAAATACAGAGAAGTTGTCAGAATACCAACTATTTTTAGACGCTTCATGTAGGCAACTGAAAAGTATTTTAGTGGTATTTCATGGAATTAGTTATAAATGTGTCCAAATGGTGCTGTAGCTAGTAAAATGCTAAGTGCAAAAGTTATTTGCCTCACTCTTTCTTTTTTCAATGGTGACAATTTTATACATAAGTATGATTATGGAATGCTAAGAAAAACAGTCCTCTGGCTTCGGAGAACTGATGGATGTACTAAGACTTCAGCCAATTAATCTTAATGAGTGAAAACAGTTTCTTCCTCTGTTTTTGCTCCTAAAATATTGATACCTAGAGAAATCTGAAGAAATACTCTGTTTTTCACATGTCCTCCTGAAAGCCACCAAGTTCCAGAATAACTTCCTGTGCATTTCTAAATAGAGATGTTCTTAAAGCTGTCACTGATATTCCTTCATTTCCTCTAAGAGAAATAGAGAGCCAGACTGCCCAGATCCAGGGCATAAACAGAGCACTGACATTTAACCAGAGGCAGCATATCCTTCCTAGTCAGTATATTTTTCCCTGATAATTGGCACATAAGACCAAATTTCAGTTTAAGAATCCTTGGATAAAGGTGTCGAAAGAAACAAACCCAATTCAGTGAACAAAACCAAAGAGACATCTTCAGCCTGGTAGGGTTCACGTTTGCAAGGCCAAGCAGATGCTTGCACTACCATTCCCTTTTCGAGATTATATAGGATACTGCATATATCCACATATGTATTATTGAAATTTACATTCAGATACACACATACTGTTGAAATTTACATTTGTGTCTTTTTTCCTCTCTAGCCAGAGCCAGTGCAGATGGTACTATCAGAATAATTAAAATCACCCCCCATTTCATTCACAGCTTGTATTCTTTATTGTTCTGCCATTTAGGCTTAACTCCTTCTGCTTATTTGTTTTCAAACACTACTTTTTATTTTAAACAGCATGTATCTGTTTTGCTCATTAGAATAATTATTTTACATGTACATTAGATAGATAAAGATTTTCAAGGAAAAAGGCTGCTGTGCAGCTCTTTGTACCTGGATTGCAAAGGACATTAGGCTGTAAATCACACCTCTGTGTGGAGCTGATTTTCCTGTTACTGTGCCCTGCAACCACAGGAAGCTTAGGAGGGTAGAGTAAGAGGACATTCAGTGTGTCAGCCCAGTGTGGCAGAAGATGCTGATTTCAGAACAAGGGGAACACACATTGAGCAGACCATTCAGTTTCAGTGGTAATTACATTCTTCATGTTAAATTTATCTATACTGAATTTCCTCTTTCCTCATTCCCCTGTGCCACCACGGGTGAGGAGGGAGGGGAGAGGAAATTGGGAATGAAGCTGAGCATAGGAAGATGGAAGGCGGGAAGGTGTTTTAATATTTGGGTTTTATTTCCCATTACCCTACTCTGGTTTGATGGACAATAAATTAAACTAACTTCCCCAAGTGGAGTCCGTTTTGCCAGTGACGGTCACCGGTGAGCGATCTCTCCCTGCCCTTATCTCGACCCACAAGCCTTTTGTTACACATTCCCTCCCCTGCCCAGCTGAGAAGTGCAGTGATAGAGCAGCTTTGATGGGCACCTGCCATCCAACCAGGGTCAACCCACAACATACACCTAACATTTCCACTAACTGTCATGTATCTGGTACTGAGAAGGGGTACAGGGAGCTGGGGTTTGGAAACGACGCGGCTGTGAAACAGGGGAGCTGTCAGGTTCTCTTCTATCTGCTCCTAGGCAGCTTCAGAAAGCAGAGTCTCTATTTTTAGGTAGAAATGCTGACCAGGTTATCAGATCCAGCTATGATTGAGCTGGACGTAACATCAGACTTTATCTTCTCTTTGCACAGCTTAGTGTATCCCAAGGAGGTTCAATCAACATGATAAAATACCCTGCTTTGTTCAAACAGCAGAGTCATTAACATGAGCACCAAGCCATCCCCTTTGTTAGCCAATCTCAAAGCAAGTGAAGAAAAATGACAGATGAAATTTATCACTATAAGAAGAAATCAAAGTAAATAAGATTTTCATGTTTCTGAATGTCATGGTAGACAGAAAGGCTTACAGAGGGATTTATTTTTTATAAAGTTTTAGCTGCCATAATTACCTACTGAAAGTTGTAGTTAAAACCCAACTTTCCTAAGCACTAAGGAAAGATGAGGCTCTGTCCTTGTGTTACTAAAGTCTTCCTGCACTACAATGAGATGCTCGTTCACTCTGCAAACTCAGTGCTCCATCTCCACTCAGTGCAATAAAGCATTGCTGAGGACAAGTGTGAAAGTTTAAGGCACTGAACTCTCACCACATGAGCAGATGTTTTAGCCAAGCTAAAAGAAAGAGCCTGTTTCTGACCATCCAGAGGACCTTTATATCTTCTTCTGCTTTTCTCATGTGCTTCATCTTCAGCAAAAGCTCTTGAGAGCAGAGTGTTTCAGATAAACTCAAGAGGAGCTGAGCCCAGCTGCTGTTCACCAAGGCTGGGGCATTTCTGAGATCATAGTGTGGCCCAAGGAGGAGGGGGCAGTTTTACCACCACAGATGTAAAAAAGAAATATAATCATAAATAAACTGTAACAAACATTGAGCAATTTCAGATTACTTCTACCAGTGTGAAAAGGGAGCTCAGTGTCAAACCAAGTAATCCTATGCAAACACTACCTCAAGTGCCCACTAATAGTTAAATAGAAAAACATTTTTAGGCCACTAGAACTTTGGTGTGTCTGCAACATTCGATACAAGACATGGCTCTGCTCCTCCCTTCCATGTCTCAAAATATCTACTAAAAATACAAAAAATTATTGTGTTTTTGCAAGTGCAGGAATTCTTACTCCTATGATGCAGGTATCCATATTCATAGATTAGTTTGCGTTGGAGGAGACCTTTGAAGGTCATCTAGTCCACCCGTCCTGCAAAGACCCGCCATCCAACCTGACCTTGAATGTTTCCAGGGATGGGTTAGCCACCACCTCTCTGGGCAACCTGTGTCAGTGTTTCATCATCATTGTAAAAGTCTTTCCTATAACTAACCTAAATTGACTCTCTCCTAGTTTAAAACTATTACCCTCTGTCCTATCACAACAGACCCTACTAAAAACTTTATTCACATATTTCTTACAAGACCCTTTAAGTACTGGAAGGTGCTACAAGTTGTTGTGAGAGACTGCGGTGTTATGGTTTATGGGTTAAACATTCTTTATGAAAAACTTTTGCCTATTAATTAGCAAAACTGTTTAACAAAACTGCACCAAAAGCAAAACTACACTGAAGTAGACCACATGCCACTCTAGACAGGCCCTCTGGGCTGAGACCCTGGACTGTAAGTTGATTTCAGATAAGATAAAAAAGACACTATTCTAAGGTCTGGGCAGGGGGAAAAGAATGCTTTCACAGGAGGATCCTGCCCAGCAGCTTCAGGGTGGAGGCCTTAGTCCCAGGCTTATCTGCTGCCAGGTTTGCACAGAGCCCCTCAACCCCGGGGGGACGAGGAGAGGTTTTGGGTGTGTGGCGAAAAAAAAGCCTCTGGTCAGAGGAACGCCCACCCTCCGCTGTGCAGCTGCGGGAGGCCCCCCACTCTGGGAAAAGCCACAACTGCTGGACATGCACGGGAAGGGGCAGCAGAGGGGGTGCCACGGCCCATCAAAGGCCCCCCCGAAGGGGTCCCCAGACCCTGCACCAGAGCACTGCACGTGGTGCAAAATGATGCAACAGACCCTCAGTCTTGCAATGGACAGTGTTAAGCTGGCCCCTCAGGGGTGGTACTGGGCATTCCCACCTGGCCAAAGCGTATGTTAATCCAATGGATTCTGTGCTTTGTGGCGGCAGCGATGGGGACCCTCACCAGCCAGAAGAGCAGATGTAGGGATCAGTGAGACATCGTTGGGACCCACAGAGGGGTGATATGTTTCCACCCAACCGCTGCCACTCTTCCTGTCCCCTTCCCAACCCCCTCCCCCCTCCCCTTTCCCCTCTCTCTCTCTTTCTCTCTCTCACTTACTGTTAAATAAAATACATCAATGTTTTTGGTACCAACATCTAGCCTCGTTTGGCTTTAATCTGTTTAAAGAAATATTCGAAAGTTTAGGGGTCTTTCCACTTTATCCATAGAGAATTCTCTCCTGTGATTAGAGCGGATCATAACAGGTGTCCTTGGAGCCTTCTCTTCACCAGCCTGAACCACCCCACCTCTCTCAGCCTGTCTTCATGGGAGAGCTGCTCCAGCCTCCTGATCATTTTTGTGGCCTCCTCTGCTCTGGACTCACTCCAACAGGTCCATGTCTTTCCTGTGCTGAGGATTGCCATAGTCTATGTTAGATGGCCACTCTCAAAGCATCTTCTGACCATGCAGAATGCCACAAACAGTAAATCACAGAAACTATCATTATACAAGGAAAATATCTGAGTCATATGTAGCTACCCCACTCATTGAATTGCACTGTTTTGTTTATAAATAGAAATTACTACCCTGCAGGTGTTGCAATGTCATATTGTCTGTAGTTGGTATTTCCAGCAGAAGAAGAAATTCTGAGTTATGATCTTTCTTCTCTAATCTCTAGTTCTTATTATTCAAAAGGAAAGTGATATATTTTGCTGCTTTGTTGTGTCTACCAGGCAGCTAAAAGCTCCTTAAAGATCCAAAAGCTATCAGTGTTTTTCAGACAAAAGAGGATTAATTGCCCTAGGAAGCACTGCTCCTGGAGACACAACTCAACTCTTTATTCGCCTGCTTTTGGGAGCAGAAGTATCTCCAGAGCGTGGAATTGTTTGAGGTAAAAAAAACCCCAAATCCGCTCATGCTGCATTATGAATAAATCCCAACTGCAAATCAAACAAACTGACAGAACTGAACTGTTCAGTGTTCAGTATAACAATAACCTCGCTAAAAGTAATACCAAGGTGAGTTTCTTAACCTTTAAAAAGAACAAAAGAAAACAAAAATCCAAATCCAAACCCAACTCAAGAGCACCTGCTAGTGTATCCTGGCCAAACCCTGTTGTTGGCGAAGAGCCTTAAATGTTATCCTTCAGTACAGAACATACTGAAAGACTGGCACTGGGATACACATGTCCTTGTTATTTGCCTCTTCTTTTCTTTTTCTTCCTTAAATTTTCTTTGAAACATATGCTAATATAGGCTGATAATTTTGGATATGTATACTAATGTATATACTCTTTCTTACAGGTGAAAGTTTTGAATACAGAATAAACCAGGAATAGTCCAGGCTACAAAGAAAACATTTATCATGGATTTGTAATGCCAGCAAACCAGCACATGGACAGAAGATCAATAACACTCAGTAAGCTTTATCTACAGCTCAGCTTTTGAGTGAGACTAAACACAAACTTTTCATGATCCTGAATGAGAATGGTCAGAAAATCTAGCACTGGATTTACCAACCTGAGAACAAAACCTGCAGACCAAAATGCTTCATTGCGAAGTATTGAAATAGCTTCTATTGAATAATTCAAGGTTTTCTTACTGGAGGTGTACATGTTGTTTGTCCACATCTACTGATTGCCACTTACATCACCTTTTTAAAATGCTTCCTTTTTCCTCTGCAGTTCCAATATACTTGCTTTACTAGTCTGGGGCTCTTAGGACTGCTAACACAGGAGAACAGAATTAAGGCAATATAGCTGAATGACAGAAATTGGAATGCATATTAATACATGGTTGATATAACCTTCCATAAACACTGAAGGACAGCCAGGACTACCAAATACAAAAGATAAGTTAACAATCTGAAGAATTAAAGCATTGTTAAAAATCTCATTACAAATCCTGTGCAATGTGGGAAGTAAGGCTGACATCTGAGCCATTTTCACAGTCAGTAAAAGCTGGTAAAACAAAGCAGATCCCAAGAGGACAAACATAAAAAGCTTTTCAACATGGGAACAGCAAAGCCAAGACAGTCATCCTTGGAGGTTTTCCAGACCCAACTGAATGCAGGCTGGAGCAACTTGCTCCAGCCATAAAGGCACCCTGCCTTAAGCAGGAGGTTACATTACATTACCCTAGAGATTGTTTCCAATGTGTATTATCCTCTGGATCTTATGTATAATGTTTCTGTACATTATTACATCAAAATTAGATCTGAACACAAGATTAGGCAAAAGATTTACAGTCTAATTTTAACAAGTTTCTATAAACACAAAACATCAAACCCTTCTGGTAATGCAGTGTAATAAACACAGTCCCCTTGCTAAAAAACCTCTGAAAACAATAAAAAAGTAGTTTTGCCTTAAAAAGACAGAAAGGCATTTGGAAGCAGTGCCTGGTGAAGTTTTGGAGATTATTCTGGGAGGTATGGAAAAACACCTGAAAGACAATGCAGTCATTAGTCACAGCCAGCACGGCTTCATGAGAGGAAAGTCCTGCTTATCAAACTCAATTTCCTTTTATGACAAGGTGACCCACCTAGCTGATCAAGGCATGAGAGTTGATGCAATCTTTTTGTATTTCAGTAAAGGTTTTGGTACTGTCTCTCCTACAGGATAGATCTCTACAGGATCCTTCTGGACAAAATGTCCATCCCACAGCTCTCTGATGTGTGAGAAACCGGTTCATGGGCCAGGCACACAGGGTTTCAGTGAATGGAGTGACATCAGACTGGTGACCTGTCACTGGTGGGGTTCCACAGGGCTCCATCCTCAGCCCTGTGCTCTTCAACATCCTCATAAATTACCTGGATGCAGGACTGGAGCAGATACTGTGCAAGTTTGCAGATGATACAAAACCCGGAGGAGCTGCTGACTCCCTCGGAGGCAGAGAGGCCCTGCAGAGAGACCTAGGCAAATTAGAGAGACAGGCAGTCACCAACCCTATGATGTTCAGCAAGGGAAAGTGCCAGAGTCTGCACTTGGGATGGGGCAACCCCCGATGTATGGACAGACTGGGGAATGAGATCCTGGAGAGCAGTGCCACAGAAAGGGACCTGGGGGTCCTGGTCCATGGCAAGTTGAACATGAGCCAGCAGTGCCCTGGCAGCCAGGAGGGACAATCCTGTCCTTGGGGCCATCAGGGCCAGCATCGCCAGCCGGGCAAGGGAGGGGATTGTTCTGCTCTGCACTGGGGCGGCCTCACCTCGAGTGCTGGGGGCAGTTTGGGGTGCCACAATGTAAGAGAGACATTAAACTATTAGAGTGTCCAAAGGAGGGCCACAAGGATGGTGAAGGGCCTTGAGGGGAAGCTGTATGAGGAGCAGCTGAGGGCACTTGGTCTGTTCAGCTGCAGAAGAGGAGACTGAGGGGAGACCTCTTTGCAGTTACAGCTTCCTCTTGAAGGGAAGAAGAGGGGGAGACACTGATCACTTCTCTGTGGTGACCAGTGACAGGACATGAGGGAATGGCCTGAAGTTGTGCCAGGGGAGGTTTAGGCTGGATATGAGGAAGAGGTTTTTCACCCAGAGGGTGGTTGGGCACTGGACCAGGCTCCTCAGGGCAGTGGCCACAGCACCAGCCTGACAGAGTTCAAGAAGTGTTTGGACAATGCTCTCAGGCACAGGGTGTGACTCTTGGGGTGTCCTGTGCAGGGCCAGGAGTTGGACTCGATGATCCTTGTGGGTCCCTTCCAGTTCAGCAAATTCTGTGATTCTGTGAATTTACACATTTATGCACTTTTTCAGAACTCAGGAAGAATAGAAGTAAATACTTTGAAAGTGCATTCACAAAAGGTATGAAGAAATGTTCAGGATTTGAGATGGGACTTCCCAAACGATGGAGAAAAATATCTCTTAGACTTCAGCTTGTCCTCATGAATAAACATCACTAAGGAGAGGCAGGAATTTCATTAAAAGGGACTGAAGAAAGAAAATATTTATCTCTCTAAATGGCTGAAAGACGAGACAGTACATTAAACGCAAAATATTTTATTTATTGCAAACAAAAGCTGTGATAACAACATTGCACAATACTGGATCTTAAGGTTTTGCAATTCTCAAAAATCACTCTTGTGACTTTTTTTGCTCCATATATATCTTTATATTTTTACATTAGTTTTACATTATGACAAGAGTAAATTACTTATAGAAATTAAGACAAATTGTATATAACCTGCCACCTTACTAATGTTTCATTTATATGTAATCAAGCGTAACCATTTAACTTTGATCTGAAAAGGATTATCAGATTCAATGCTTTGCTAGTCATACAACAGAATGACACAGTCTGCACCAACAGGTTTTTTTTTACCATCAGAAGTATATGGGAATTCACTGTGTGCTGTGTGTTTTCTACAAAATATAAGTAATAACTCACTTTGTTACTTCACTAGAACAACAATTTCTCCTTTTTGTGTAAGATCTCCAGCAAAAAGGCAGACAAATGCACAAATCCAACATTTTTAAATCCAATGCTGAACAGCCTGGAGGGCAGTAGTAAAAGTCCTGAGTGCAGGATGAATCCCTCGATGAGCCATCAAGAGGGACCCGGCCTCTGCCTTGAACCCTGCTTCTTTCAGCTGTTTTGCTATTTCCTCCACATCCCAGCCACCCTGTCCCTGGTTAGCCAGAAGGTGGTCAATAAGGTGTGGGCAGAAGGCAGTGGACATACACTTCACCACCAACTTGGCATTGAGGAGCAAGGAAAGTATTTCAGCATCACAAGTGGAATCATCAACCTACAAAGAGAGAGAAATTCAAAGTAATTAAAAATTAATTACCAGATACAGCCATCAGCCAGAACATGCCATGATGGTTCTGACTGCACAGTGTGACCTTCAAAGTGAGAGAAGTATTCCATACGGATTAACTGCAGGGATACACATTTTGCATATGTCAGAATATGTAAAGCTATGTCTTTAACAGTCTACCACATTAATACAAATATTTGACCTGCACAAAGTTAAGGAATAAGAATGCTTAACAGCCTGGGATTACATCAACAGCTTTACAGACTTTTCACAGGTTTTCAGTCCCAGTGCAGCACAGATCACACCATTTAGCTCCATATCAAGAATGACACTCGGAGGAAGGTCAGAGTAGAGTATATTAAATTTTGGTCACTTTATATTAATATAGTACATTACATTTCACATGTTAATATGAAAGGCAACATTCACAGACTCAATCAGCACTCACAGCGAGGATGAGATTTTCAAAAGAATATAACGTATTACAAGATGTGAAGCACAGAGCTGCTACTTCTGAGAGATACCCCTGGATGCCTCAAAAATAGGGTTACTTGATACATGAGAGCAGATACTCTGCTGACAACCTTGTCTATAGCTTTACAAATAACACTATAAAATACTTTAAATTCTATTTCACTTAATTTTGATATGTCCTTCCTGGGTTCTTTGAAATACAGTGTTGTGTTAACACTTACCACTTAAGGAAGTGCAATTTAACAACTACGTATAACCAAAAAAGGGAAGGGATGCCACCCAGAGGCACCTTGACAGGCTTGAGAGATGGCCCTGTGTGAACTTCATGAAGTTCAAGAAGTCCCAGTGCAAGGTGCTGCACCTGATTTGGGGCAATCCCAAACACAAGTACATGCTGGGCAGAGAATTGATTCAGAGCAGCCCTGGGCAGAAGAAGTTGAGAGTGTTGGTGGGCAAGAATTTCAACATGACCCAGCAATGTGCACTCACAGCCCAGCCCAGAGGGCCAAACGTATCCTGGGCTGCATCCAAAGCAGCGTGGGCAGCAGGGTGAGGGAGGGGATTCTGTCTGGCTACTATTCAGTTAATGAAAAGTGCCATAGATTAGTGTGATTTCATATACCAGAAACCTGAACACTGGAGAGAGACAAATCTGAAAGTAGAAGACCTCTCCTAGCACAAAACCATTAAACATCTGAGCTATACTACGGGGATGAAGATGCCTACATGTGACACACAAGCAGAGCAACCTGTCTGCACTCACACAGAAATGAGATCAGTGTGGCTTTTCCCATAACAAAACAGTTCACAAAAAGGCCCTTGGGCTGTGCCCCACAGCTCATCCTTAGGCCCAAACAGATCAGTAGGTTTAAACTGATTAACATTTCCCATTTGCTGACTTGAAAACTGTCTGAAGACCTGGTCAGACAAAGGAAACCTTTGTAATTTAGTTGTGTCCAGGCAACTGGATGGAGACACAAGATGGCAACCAGACGCTGTGAATGCATTTCACACAGTCAGGGCCACTGTCTGTTCTGCCATTCTTTGGTCAATCTAAGTAGAGGCTGGCTGGTGTGGAAAGAACACAGAGACACCAAGATTTAATGGGAATTGTGTATGAAAACAGACAGCAAAGAAAGCTTGACTGACTATTGATCAGTTTTACAACTCCAGATCATGTCAACTTTTTGGGTAACAATTGCTTATTTAGAGACAGTTCTGGTCATTAGTTTAAATAAAAATAACAACACCTACACAGATTGTCAGTGAACTGAGGTATGCTGAAAAACCTGAATTAAGACAGCTTATACACTGAGCAGCTACATTTGAATAAAACTGTAAGACTTTTTAAAATTAAATAATGTAAGTGTACCTTAAGACATGTATTTAAAATTAATTTTAAATTAGAACAACAAGCATTAAGGCAAAAAAATTTACTAAAAGAATATAAAAGGTAAGTAAACAAAATACATATTTAAAAAAAATATACCATAGAGACTATAATATGGTTTTTATGCAGGAAATTATTCAGCAAAACTATGACTCTCCAATCTAGAAAAGAGGTAGCTTAGAGGGCATAAGGCAGATAGCAACATCATTAAAATTATACTAGGATTAATTAAACACATTATTTCATTAAGAAAATTAAAAAAAAAAATGAAGCCTCAAATTAATCTAGTGGGATCAGATTCAGAGAAAATTAAAAAAAAAAGTTGTTTGTTTTCACTGTTGAACTCTTTGGTAAACAATACTGAATGATGTAACAACTCATCCAAGTTTAAGGAGAAAATGCACAAAACCAAGAAAGGAAACCACTGGCAATTACTTAGCCAATACATACAGCTGAAAATAACCAGAAGTTCTGGGAGTAGTATCTCAGAAAAAGAGCCTGTACATCTGCCCTGTTCTTACTCCTCACTAGACTTGTAATTCTTCCATCTGTTTGAGCTAGGATGCTGTTCCAGATGGAATTTCTGACTTCAAAATTTTACATTTAAAAAAATACTAATTGAAATCAACCTTCGGAGTTATTTTTGCTTGCCATACATACCAAATACTAGCCTACCACAGACATAGTCCTAAAGGCACTATATTTTCATTTTCAGAATCACTCTTTTGACAGAAAGTGTCTATAAGAAAGTAAAACCCTATTAAGATAATTACTAAAAAGCAACCTTACTATCCCACTTTAAAAAGTTGCTTCTTCTGGGCAGACAGCACAGTCAGGATCTTATTAATGAGTCACTGCTCATCTGCCTGCAGAGCCCTTGCTATCCCAAGGCCCTAACTAAGCCTTAAAACTAAGACTATTGCTAATCCCAGAATCACTGTTCCAGTGATATGAAATGCAGCTGACTGCAGTTTAAGCAGGTCTCAGAAGTGCAGGTATCTTCTGCACAAATTAACACCCAAACACTTTCCATATTGTGTGAATAAGCTATGACCCACAATAATGACAAAATCAGAACGTGTATGTTGGAGAAAAAACATTATGCCTATCTAGAACTCCATGCTAAGGGTGCTAAATTTTTCATTAGACTAAAATTTGTTACTTCTGGAAGGTTTAAATGGGAGCAGCTTTCGTTTTTCATATCCATCTCTCCCTTCAGCAGCATTTGACAGTGCAGATTTAGTGTGATGCCCACACACAATGTGCATGTGTACATGTAAAAGAACTAATGGGGATAATTACATTAAGAAGAACTGACTTTTTTTCCTTGACTTACCTATTTAGGTATTGGCTAAAATCTACTTTCAAGCATTGAAGTAGATGCAAGTGGTATCTCTGCTCTCATGAAAGTACCTGGGAGTACTGCATCCAGGTGTGAGGCCTCTAGCATAAGACAGACATGGACCTGTTGGAATGGGTACAGGGAAGGTCATGAAGACAATCTTAGGAGGGCTGAAGCACCACTCCTATGAAGATAGGCTGATAGAGATGGGGTTTTCAGCCTGGAGAAGAAAAGGCTCCGGGGAGACCATACAACAGCCTTTCAGTAACTAAAGGGGCTGCAAGAGAGCTGCAAAGGGACTTTTTACAAGTGCATGGAGTGATAGGACATGAGGAATTGGCTTTAAACTGAAAGAGGGTAGGTTTGTATTGGATATTAGGAAGAAATTCTTCACTGTGAGGGTGGAACAAGTTGCCCAGAAAAGTTGTGGATGCCCCATCCTTGGAAGTGTTCAAGGCAGGGCTGGGCTTTGAGCAGCCTGGCAGAAGGTGTCCCTGTCCATGGGGTTGGAACTAGATGATCTTGAAGGTCCCTTCCAACCCAAATGATCAATGTCTCTATTACATTACATCTCTGATGACTAACTCACTCCTGTGGACTGTGATGATCAATACTTATCCCTGTAGAGACACATGTATTTATCCAGGAAGTGAGACAGCATAGACACAGAATTGCAACAGACACACTCATTTCCACTGAAGCAGCACTACAGTGCTCTGCTCGTGCACTTTATCAAATGTCTCTTCAATGCAGAATGTCTAACTGCATCTGCATCTACAGAGGGAAAACCATGTATCAGCAAAGTTTCTGCCAGGAGAAGCAAGGATCCATTTGCACTGTTTGAATGTTGCACACCTTCAGCAGCAGCCTTACCCCTGACATCAACTGCTCTTAGAGAGGGCAGGGTATCCAGGCTGTTTCCTGCACAACCTGTATTCAGCCTTTCTGTATTTCTGTATCAGAATGGCAGCTGGTGTCTTAAGCTGAACTCGCTGCTGTCAGCGCACCATTAGTAAGGGCCTGCCTGGGGCTCTGCCATCAGCACACTCCTATTATGAAATGGGCTCAGGCTGGAGGCTCACAGCTCTACTGAGGCAGCAGGTCCCTGGGCATGCAGAACAGAGCCTTTGAGCTTCAAGCAAGCTTGTGTGTGAAACAGGTAGGTGAAGATTAGCTTTGCCATAGGTGGCATCTCCTCAGATGTACTCTGAAGAACTAGAGGCTTTACTGATAAATCACTGAGGCCTCCACAAATTTATGCAACCATGAATGCAAGAATTCTGCGTATCAGTCCCCCAAGATCAAGGACACCTATCATCATCTAGATTTTTTTTTCTGGTTGCTAATACAGCCTACACGGACATTGTACCAACACTTGGTATGATGCAGCAGATCTGAAAAAAAAGAAATAATCTGTTCTGCAGTGAGAATTTCAGAGAAGCAGGAGCAGGTCAAGTGCTACCTTTTGCCTCACTAAGGGGCAAGTCAGGGCCTGGGCAATTCCCCATCAGCATTGCTTATGCAGGTGTCCAGAGGTTCTGCTATTACCAACAGGCAGTATCTCACCCATAAATTCTGCATTATAAAATCCACACATTATGAAAGGTAAGAGCTGCTGATGACACAACAGCAGTAAAGAACTGAAACTACTGTTTCCCAGAGTATTCCCTTTTCCAATACTACTGGAGGTAAAAATGCTTTTAATTTTTTATTCCTTACTGGAGTATATATCTATAGAACAAATAAATAAGGGGAAAAGAAAACAGTGATATAAAAAATCCTGGAAAAATAAACTAGAGAAAGATATTTTATCATAATCACCATTAGCTTATATACACATAATTTAACAATTTATTTTAAAGGTTAAGCCCCATTAAGTGAATAGCCATAAATGGCGTAAGAGGAGAACACTAGACATTCCATTATTGCACACATTATTTATGATGTTTCATATTACATTTTTCAGCAAAACATGTTACCAAGGTAGATTCAGTACTTCATCACGGAAAGTATAATATGTAAATGGAGCTAAGGTATTATTTCAGACTACAACATTCTTCTAGTTCCAGTTTCTACCAAAGTCTTGATTGAAGTAGTATCTGCACTGCTTATATTAACTCCCACTTGTTAGCTGTTTTAACATTATAGGTACCAACAGGCAATATTTACTTGCTCTGTCAGATGTATAAAAATCAGTCTTCATCTCTGAAAGATAACCAAGTATACAAATAACACTGAAACCCCTCTCAAAAACAATCTGACTTTTAAAGGCTCTATTGGCAGTAATAAGGTTATTTAAGTAAACTGATTTTTTAAATTACTCACACACTACACAACACAAGGAAAGCATAGTTATTTCTGTTACCCACAAAAGTGGCAGTTCATTAAAAGATACACAATAAAAAGAGGGGTCTGCAATTTCAAAAAAGCTTACACAAAAACTTGGTTGGTTTATGACAGGCAAAAGCTATACAATTCCTAGTATCAGCACTTCAGCATCATCCTTAACTGTAAACATCCATAAAGCTGTCAGGAACATACAACAAATGGCTAACTAATGCATCCTATCAGCAAGCAAGTGCTGTATTTTTCTCGCAGCCATGTTTGTGAGCTGTGTTAGCACTGGATCAGGGAATCAATAGCTATGATTCCCTTTGCCAGATGGTATTTGTCTGTCTCCTGTTTAATGTAAGCAGAAATGGCCTTCCTATGAAAAATTCATTAAGAATTTTACAGAAAGCATTAACAGTCCAAATACTATTTTTTAAAAAGCAAAAAGTAGGCATAGAAAATTATACTGAATAACTAACATTGCCATAGCTAAGTAATATATGCACTTTTAGTACAACAGCAAATAATGTAATCATAAGAGATGCATATAAAACAAGGAGTAAGAGGTACTTTTTATACAATATAAGAACAGCTTTTACATTTAGCACAGCACTCTTCTGTACTAGCTGCTTTTCTAATACTGTCACATTCAAGGTACTGACTAAGCTCTATGCCTGACGTAATCAAGTCAATAGTTAAATCTTCATTGACTTAAAGTGAAACATTAGACCAAAGCTAAATGCTTTGAAAATTCTAGGTTATTCAGCACTCTTACAGAACTATGTGCTCAAATTAATACTGCATTTAGAAGGAAAAATCAGAAACTGCTTATCAAGCTGCCTCCTGTATAAGAAGGCCAAAAAGAGTATTATTTTGGGCACTCACAGGTGTACAAAGTGCTTTATATTAATAAGAAGGTAAGGTTCCTAGCCCTAAAACTCCAATATAATGTAATCAGCCTAGAGTGTAGGAAACTGAAAGCTGGAGCACACTAGAAATGGCCAGTTAAGAGAGCAATACAATTAGTAACCATTCAGAAAGTGCTACTGCACAGCATTATGCTTTAGAAATAGTTAAATAAAATGTGCTCGGACTCTAATTCCTGCTGACAAGCTTCAGAATTAGTCACTTATACAGCAGCTTTCATCTGTTAACAAAAAAGTCAATTTTAAAAGGCTAACAAGAACACACAGATGAGAAAGTGCATGCATATAACAGATCTGTGCTTGCTTTTCAATGAGATCATCTTGTTTAAAAAGTTATGAAGAAGTCTTTCTTTGTAGACATAAAATCTAAAATTCCAGGTGATAAAAGAAAACTATCAGTGAGCTATTATTTTGGTGTTTAATATTTATAAAATTATGTTTTGTAAAAAATCCAGAAAATTTGTGGTTTATTGGTATAAAAAGAAGGAATAGGAACACCTATGTGTTCTTAGCTTAAACACCAAACAACTTGCAAACACTCCAAATTCAAACCAGATGCTAACGATGGTATTGGAATTTTGATACAAGCAGATGTGTATTATATATATGGACATATAACATGTCCTGCTACCTTCTATGCTACTTTTTCAAATGCTCATAGAGAACACGTTAAAAAAGCTGGTACTTCTTCCATTTTGAAGGAAATTTAGCAATACGTGAAATGGAGCCTATGCTTCCAGATCCATTGCTTCTCTGGCTAGTGTTCACCAGTTCTAGAAACAAGATAAATCATTTCTAAAACTATCCCAAGGATGAAAAAAAAGAAAGCTTCTGGAATACGATGTGCATAAGAAGAAAAGACACAGCACATGCGTAGGAATAAGTGAGGAAGACAGACTTAAAGGAGAATCTTGGGAAGAGCAGGATGGAAAATATCTTTCCTAGGTAATACAGGATAGTGTGAAAGTAGGAGATAAGATTTGCACAGTTTGTTACAACCAAGGAATCTGAAAACTTTGTGGCAATCAATATAACTAGAGCAGAGGGCCTGCTCTAGAAGGAACTTATAATTTCAATCTGAATTTCTAAAAATCACATTTTTAAAACTTTTGTGTTTGCAGATTTGTGTTGCTTATTTTAAAAAGACACATGGTTTCCTTTGTTTCCATGTGAGCAGTTTCATTTTGAAGTACCACATGGAAAACATAACATCAATTATTATTTTGTATCATAATACAGAACCAAGAGATCCGCAAGGTATCTTGCAGAATTTGGAAATATTACAGATGAGGCTTTCCTACCTAAATATTATAATTCTGGAAATTATCAGTGCAGTTTATTCAGAGAGGAAAGCCATTCTCTTTCATGAAAAGGTCAGAGATGATTCTCTTTTGCAATAGAATGTTAGATTGCAGACCATAGCTAACATAAAACCCAAGAAAGTTAGGCTGCACATGCACAAGTTCAATTAAGAGCTTCAAGAATCTTTAAACCCAGCTCAATTTTCAGAAAAAAACCATAAAAGATGATATAATGCTTTCGCCTAGGAGACTACCTTTCATCTTTTTAGGTGTTCCTTCTAATTTTGCTGAAAAGCAAATACACAGGAAAAAGACAGTAATGTAATGTTATATAGCAATTGAGAAATATACAGTAATATCCTTCAGTTCTTGTCCAAAGAAAAAAAGACAGTATTTAGGTTTTTTTCTCCAAAAACTTTGCTACAGCATGGAATCAAGCCTGTTTACAATTCCATGAAAGTCCCCAAACATACCATCACAACAAAAACAGTGACATAACAGCTCTCCACACGTATATAAATCGATGCCACATGTGTCAGAAACAAGTCATCTGATACTGTTATCGCTCAAAAAACCCCAAAGTGTGAGAATACGAACACTGAGGTAACAATCTACTTCATGTAACAGAATAGTTTCTGTTCCACCACACTGACTTAAAACAGCACACCAGATAGTTTAAAGAAAGTACTATGAGGTTTAATAAGTATTTATAAAAGACCTTACCAGCCCTGTGTTACTGCTCACTGTGGACACAATAGCTGCTGAAAACCTTAATAACGGTGTTTCAATAGTCTCTGCTTACTACATGAAGATAAAAGAGCTAATTTATTACCTCAGCCTCTGAAAAGTGGTTCATTCAACTGTTCATACCTTAGCAACAGCTGTTATCTGCTCCAGTGCCACAGCATGAAGGTCTTGGTCTTTGCTTTCTACCAGCAGTTTCAGGGATGGCAGCAGGAGGGACTGGTTAAGCAGCAGCAAACATAATTCTTTTATACACTGAAAATAAAAGTAAACTGACTCAGTGTGATCTCTGGAGATACTAACATCATCATTCACAATAAAATTTATGAAAATTTTATGTCAAATGCAAAATGAAAACCAAACTTCCACAACAAATGGAAATACCTCTTTGGAAGCTCGAAAGAACAAATGTTAAAAAATGTGGAATACTGCTTAAAGTGCAGCATTTGTTAGATTAGGACAAGGTACTGAATCACCATTACAACGAGGAGTTTTACAGAAAAAACAACAGAGCGATCACAGCTCTCTGTGAGACTAATATATTTGTGCTTACTGAAATACTGCAAAGCACAGGAAGAAACTTTAACAGAGACCTGTGACAATTCTATAACTCAATTATGCAATCAGAAAAGTAGAATAAAATAAAGAGGAAATAACAGTACCTGCCAGAGTTCAATATCACGAACTTCTGTTGCAAAAAGTTCCCAAATTTTACACAATATTTTACACACAATTAAAGTTTAGCAAATTAACTTTCCGTCCTTCATCTAGTTTCCTGTATTTTATAATACAGCATAAATTTAGCATCACACAACTTCAAGGCAAAGCTAGTCAGAGAAATCTCTTCTAAAATGAAAACAAAAAAAAACCCCTGAACAAACCTACTGTGCACTTCCAAATCTTTACCTTGGCCTTTAGTTAAACAAACAACATATCCTACATGTAAATTGTGGGTTGTTTTATTTTCCTCAATATTGCAGTGATTTATTCATTTATAAATCAAAAAGTACTTCAGTGGACAAATTATATCATAAACTAAATTATAACTTCCGTTTTCCTTCCCCCTTCCCTTTCTGTCATTTCTGAGAATTTAGGCTGCTTGTCACAACCACTTCCCAATGATGCCCATCAGAGATGTCCCATATTCCAAGGCATTTTACACTAAGGACTCTGGATATTGTATGATAGTTACATTGAAAATGGTATCCATCTCTCAGAGATGCTCTCTGTTTCACTCCAACATTTTGAGAGCAATTGTCGAAGGAACTCATCACCTGAGTATTAGGCTGAGAGAATGCAAGTCATCTATTTTTTATGTCTTTTGCAGTTTAATGACAACTGTAACAATTTGATGACCAAAATGATCTATACTTTTATCAGCACGGTTTCAGTAGCTGTGAGTGAATCTAAAAGCCTAAAAATTATTTGAAGATGAGGAGACATTAAATACTTGAACTGTAATGTACTGCACAGACACCTGGCTTTGCTTGGGGCAGGGAGCTTTCTGGCTGTACTTGTTCAGTCTTTTCTAAATTTACACCTTAAAGAAACACAGCCTAGAAGAATATACTCCATCACACTTGAGCTCTGAGTCACTATGACCAGGCTTATTCTCTTATTCAGGCTTGTTCCTTTAAACTTGTATTCAGTAGTGCTACTGATTGTTGATGCTTAGAATCACAGAATCTGCCATGTTGGAAGGGACCCATCAGGATCATCGAGTCCAACTCCTGGCCCTGCACAGCACCACCCCAGGAGTCACACCATGTGCCCAAGATTATTGTCCGAACACTTCTTGAGCTCTGTCATGCTGGTGCTGTGACCACTGCCCTGAGGAGCCTGTTCCAGTGCCCAACCACACTCTGAAGGGGTGAAAAACCTTTTCCTGATATCCAAACTAAACCTCTCGACACAACTTCAGGCCCTTCCCTTGGGTCTCGTCATTGGTCACCACAGAGTAGAGATCAGTGTCTGCCCCTCCTCTTCCCCTCACAGGAAGCGGTAACTGCAGTGAGTTCTCCCCTCAGTCTCCTCTTCTCCAGGCTGAACAGACCAAGTGCTCTCAGCTGCTCCTCATACGGCTTCCCCTCAAGGCCCTTGACCATCCTCGTGGCCCTCCTTTGGACACTCTCTAATAGTTTAATGTCTCTCTCATATTGTGGCACTCAAAACTGTCCCCAGGACTCGAGGTGAGGCCGCCCCAGTGCAGAGCAGAGCAGGACAAGCCTTTCCCTTGCCCGGCTGGCGATGCTGGGCCTGATGCCCCCCAGGACAGGGTTGTCCCTCCTGGCTGCCAGGGCACTGCTGGCTCATGTTCAACTTGACATGGACCAGGACCCCGATGTCCCTTTCTGTGGCACTGCTTTCCATTATCTCATTCCCCAGTCTATACACACAGCCAGGGTTGCCCCATTCCAGGTGCAGAATCCAGCACATTCCCTTGATGTGACTGCCCATCTCTCTAATTTGTCAAGGTCTCTCTGCAGGGCCTCTCTATCCTTGAGGGAGTCGACAGTACCTCCCTATTTAGTGACATGGGCATGGTTGTTGTGAAGGATTTGACACAGGATCAAGGAATAAGACTAAATAAATACACAGCTTTGTCCGATCATTCGTATGCTTATTAAACTTCTGTTAATTTTGTATTCCATTTCTTCTGAGCAGCATACGTGCTATTCCAGCGAACTCTACATGTCTGCTTTTCTTGAAAACGTGTATCCACAGCAATAGATGCAACTTACATTCAGAAAAATAAATTCTGAGTTGTAAGATACATAATCTGAACAAACCAGGAATTTTACCATGCTTGGTAACATTTTTTCTCTAAAAGCCTCTCAAAACTGTATAGACAACTTGAATAACTTTCTGCCTGATGGTAGCATGTCTAGCAGACATAATCCTACAGTATGTCTGACATACTCAGTCTTACCCACCATGCCCAAGTACAAAAGAAGCCATCATCTCTTTTGAAGTAGAAATACACATTCCAACAACTGAATTCCTTTTTCCACAGGAAGGGACTGGACAACTTGCCAGCCACTGAAGACTGTCCAAATAATACAAATATCTCCTTGTATCACTGCCATAAATGACTGCATGGCTGCTCTGGACAGCAACTGAAAACCTAAGCCCAAGCAGGAAGTCATCACCTGCAGCACTTCTCAAAGCAACACAAGTGGCTTTCTGTTCTGCAGTGAGCACTCAACAGCATTTGAGGGTCTACCGCCTGCCATGGCAGCCTGTGCCTAGAGGGTGTTTCATGTTCCCTTGGGTCAAGGGTAGGCCCAATTCAAAACCTGAATTACCACGATTTAGTTGAAACTTCTGTAAAATAACTTTTGTCTTCTATCTAGTTGTGCAGCTATCAAGGTTCACTGTGACACCAGTGAAAAAATAAACCATATATCATAGAAGTCTGTTCTGGGTCCAGTATTATTCAGTCTTTTTATGGATAGCTTGAAGGGCTGGATAATGAATACAAACAGTATTATGTCTGGAGAGGCTAAAAGCAGACTGAACAGCAGCATTTAAACTCAACATTATCTGAAGAAAATGAGCAGACACAACTGTGTATGAACAAAAACATACAATGTAAAATCATATATAAACCCCAGGAAAAACCAGCTACAAAAATTAGAAAAAAGGAGACCAGCTGGCTGCTATATTTTTCTAGGAGATAAGCATCTCATAGCCACTAGGACCCCAGGGTGATTACACATAAGTGACTAGATGTATTCTGCCATGTAGGTGTTCATGTTAACTGACACATGACCCATAGGTTGATAGCAGAACGTGAGACATTCAGAGGAGTCACGCTTTAATAATTACCAAGGGGAGGAGGATTTATCCCTTTCTAAAGAGATTAATCAGGCAGAGCAGATGCTGGACAATCCAAACATCTGTCTTCCAGGCAAATAAAACAATGCTTATTTCCACTAAGAGGAATGGAAATTAAAAAACAAAACCAACCGAAAAATCCCCCCAAAACCCAGAAAAACACCCACAAAAAAGCCCCACAAACCACACCACGCACAGATAAAACAATTAAAGCTGTGTAGCTATCCAAAAGACATTAAAAAAAAAAAAAAAAAGAACTTGGCTTAAAGAACTAGATAGGCCAGCAGGATACAGAATCAAAAAAGAGTGAAACCCTTCTGATTATGTCCCAAAAACCTTTTTCTAACTCCTGGACCATCATGACTTCAAGTTACATGCGTTTCCCGTTACAACCTTTGAACTTCAGAGTGGCAAATGTTATTCATGATAATAAATTGGTCTCAGTTTTAAAAATTCCATCATTCCAGATTTGCCTTCTTCATCAGTGTATTTACTGAAATGTGACGTCATCTAAACAGGTTACTTGTCAGACATCAGATTTTCATTTTATTCAGCCACATGACTGCAAATCTGTAATTTGAGCATTTAAGTACAGTAGCCATACATACAAATAAATTAGTTGAATTTATCTATGTCATTCCCCCTCTTCCCAAGTAGAGACTTACAGGCATACAGCCTGTGTTTGTAGGTAACTGTACAACTACACATTTTAGTGCAACTCTTTGTTACTGCACAATGTTCTAGTCATAAAAAAATGTATTTTACATCAGTAAGGCTGTTTTAAGCTTGAGGACCAGAATAACTTCATATCTGTACCTGTATATTCGTACTTACATGGTGGGCTCTTCCAACATCTTGTACCATCAAAGAAAAAAAAAAAAAAGCAAGGCACCTCCAAACAAAGCTGTCTACCAATACCAACACTGTGTGTAAACAGTGACTTGTCACGGAGATCAAGGAAAAGTTTACACAACTAAGAAAAATGCAAATCATGACCCTTCTTGAGCAGAACTGTTGGTGAACCGACTGCTGCATGACAGTGACACTTGGTGGCATTTGTCTCCCTGGATCACTGAGGTGAGGCAGAACATTCTACTTTGACAAAGTTCAGCTAATCCTATGCACATTAAGATTGTGAGTTTACAAGCTACAATGCATCATTTCAATACCATATAAAGAAAAGTTACATATAATTATACCAGTCCCAGGGATACACAGACCTGCCTTCCACCAAAGAGTTTTGGTGAGATGAATAAATTAATAAATGTACTTATCATTTCAGCTTACTGCCACCTTCTGGAATCATGTTTTACATAGATTTCTAAACTTGACTCAGATCAGTGTGTTGGACTAGAAAAAACCAAACAAACCAACAAACAAAAACCCACACACCCACCTGTCTGTATTTCAAACAGAATGTGTTGTTTCTATTCTGCTTCTCTTCCTAACATCAGCTGTTTTCTATAACTGACAGTGACTGTGTGAAGATGATTATAAGAGATTAATCAGCCTACTAAAAATATGTACGACTCCTCTGAAATTGTGTGAAGTTTATTAAGAACTTCTCCAGTCTGTCTTCATTAATATACAGTGTTTACATACAAAACACTTCAATAATTCTATACTTAAGAGATGCTTGTATTGAAGTACGCACACACAGTTAGGGAAGAAAGAATATCATAGTTATTACTTAGCAATTACTTATATATTAAACTTTTTTTCAATCACCAACATGTTTTTCAAGGATTCCTCACTGAATCTTTATGCATTTATTAGTGAGAGAATTACTGATTATTTAATTAACAGTTTTTGTAACACTGACTTCAATGACAATAGACTATTAAAGCCTTTCTACAAATACATCAAAGAATAACTTATGCTGCAACAGACCTATAAAGGTCAGCTAGTCCAACCAGCCCCCAACTCAAAGCAAGTCCAACAATGTCAAACTGCCTGTGACATGATCCAGTCAAGTACTAAATACCTCCAGAGATAGACGCTCCTTGTTTTTTCTAGGCATTCACCTACTCTAATGTTCCATTACTTTAATGGTGAAAATGTTTTCCCTGGGTGTAATGAGAGTTTTTGATGACGTAACTTATCTCTATTCCCTCTTGTCCTAATTCCTCTGCTTGTTTCCTCATCTGCATATTTAAAGATATGATCTCCCTTAGTCATCTCTTTTCCAGACAGAATGAACCCGGTTCTCACCCCCTCTATTAGCTCTCCACTAGACTTGATCCAGTATGGCAATATCTTACTTGTGGTTGGGACCTTGAAACAGGACTCAAACACGATACCCAAAGTTAAACCTACCTTGACAGGGAGCATGTGCTTTGTCTCATACAAAGAACGGCAGATTTTCAAAATTTCATTTCCTGTGTTCTCCTTTTCATCAGGTGGGCATCTCTGCAGCATAACAGTCCCCAGTTTCACCCAGGGATTATCATCTGTGCACAATCTGCCCAGTCAAAAAAAAAAAAATGTATACAGCATATAAATATACATACATCATTTTCTGTAGGTTGTTTCTTGCATGTGTGTGACTTAGAAGTACAACCTCATGAAAGAAGGAGGAAATTTTGAGACAAGTTATTGCCCGTAATGCCATCAATGCCTTTCAATGCAACAAAGAACCTTAAAATACTTGGAATTATGACATACTGTAACAAACCCTGAGGAATCACACACCAGATAAAGACTGATCAAATTGGAATAGCATAGAAACAGCTTCTCCTGGCTTTATACCAGCTGATTTCCCAAGCAGAGTGGTATCGAGGGAGGGGTGACAGGAATCCAGCATTCCTAATTTTGTTTGCTTTGATCACATTCTAACAGCTTCTGCTTCTCAAGTATCTGTCTCTTGCTTCTGAGTGGAAAATATATTGCCAGATTCACATTTTAATTTTCAGGTCCAACAAGTACAAACAAAAATAAACTCTTCTCCATAGCCCATCCAAACAGGGTAGGAAAGTGAAATTACATGCATCTGAACTTCTCTGCTAGTAGATATGAATGCAGATACATTTTACATATTTAAAATGTTCTTTTAATTCCACACAGAACTTCATGCTATGTCACCATTACACAGTCAGACATAAACAGATGGCAGGCAGTAAATACAAGTAAATGTTATCATGAGTGATGGCAAAGGTAATGTTTAGTGTAAAGTTTTGTTGCTTCAACATTTCTTTGCCTATAGCCATTATTTGGTAGATCATGGAGATGGTTTGGATACTTTTGTCAGGAATAGGTGTACTGGCTAGAACTGAATGTACTGACAGAAATGTGTAGCAGAACCACTGTTAAACGATAGCATGAAGTGCAACACTGGAACACATCTACACTGCCATTTTTCTAATGTAAATTAAATTGATGCATTTCAATTCCCACCTACAATGGGCTAAAATCATGCACAATCACAGCTTAAATCATATTAAGCCACAATAACACAAACTCTATGTTCATCTGTGCATAAACTTAGGAAGGCACAAAAGGCATTTCAAAAATCACCCCATCAATCTCTCTGGTCAGTGATCAGCATCCCAAAGATACGGTAAACTTCCCATTTTAACTTGAAGAAAAAAAGCCCCAAACTCACAGCAAGACCAGAAGTGGCAGTTTGGTGTTACAATCTAGTGTAAATTAAGATACTTATTCAGTATATGTGACAAGAAGCAGTAAAGTGCTGTCAAAGTGCTGCTTTTCAAAGTTATTATTTTGCAGCAATTGTTAAAGCAACACATTAATATAATTGTAAATGGAGTCTCTTAAGAAAGTCTGTTGGATTGACATATACCAAGTGTCTGACAGCTCTGGAGAGGACAACCACCAATATCTACTATTTCATGGATAAAAGCTCTGTCCTGCTCATCGTCCACTTTCAAGAGTACACACTGTAAACAACTAAAATCAGCTGCACACAAAGCTGTCATTACACCCAACATGAAAATCAGACAGAGAAGCTAAGAATGGGCAACTCTGAATGCAAATTAAATAGAAGTCATTGTCTTTCTTCCTTCTGACAACTTAATTGAGCCTTTCCATCAGTCACAGTCACTGAGCACAGAGCTGTCATAAGTCTGGCTGGGAATGGCAAAGTTCCTCCTTTCTGCTCCTTTCAACATAATGGGTGGAACCCAAAGATGCCAAACCATTCAACAAACAGAACTTGAGGCACTGAATCTGTGAATCCCCAGTATGGGCAGAAGATAAAACTCCCTGCAACTCCATCTTTGCCACTGGTTAAACAGATAGGTCCTGCTATGTGATCCATTTCTTGCTTAGAAGCACAGAGCCAAAATGAATTTCCATTTCTATAGCTGCTGCCCCCAGAGTACATTAAGAAAATCTGTAAGAATTTCCCATTGGAAAAAGGAAGCAAAAATCACACTACAAAACACAAAAATAACAAGAAAGATGCAAGGCTATCAAGGCTTGCCACATGCAAATTTATTTAAGTAAAGTATCAGATTATATAGTTTACATATATACAGCTTTTCTCATCACAATTCCTTATATCTATTTCAAATACTCCCATGATCTATGAACAACTACCTGCTATCTCTAATTAAAACCAAAATTCAATTACCAAAAATCTGACACGTAAAGGTAGAATTCAGCTTTCTTCTCTCCTGAATTTTACTTCAGTTCAATTGTGGTTATAAAGAAATATTTCTCATAATGAAAAAACCAATTATTTCAAAACCACAGCAGAAGCACCTTAATTTTTTTCCCAAAGACAAAAAAGGGAAATTTGGGATTAAGATTAAAAAAGTGAACTGAGATATTGAGTCCCTAACACTGGGGTTATTTCAGTTCCAGAACACCTTATCAATATTTATAATAAGTATAAAAAATGCCTTTTGAATGGAGGCAGCAAGTTCCAAAGGACTGCAGAGCTTCAGGTACTGTCAATAATTTTTTTAAGAAACACCTTTATGAAATGTTTAAAACGACATCTGACTATGAGATACCTGGGTGGAAAAGCATGCATGCATAACAAGGGTATGAAAATAAAATTTTAAAAAGTGTATGGCTTTGAGTGCTGACTGGAACAATCTAGCTACCCCTCTGTTTTCTCACAGTAAACATGGCATATTATGACATGAAGAGAATTGTACTTGTGATAAAAAGTATCATTGTAACTGGAGTGTTTTAGAAAACAAGAACTCAAAAAACTGTTAAGAACTATGGACTTATTAACATAGAAGTTACAAAAATTAAAAGTCTACCAAAACCCACTCAAATTTCAGGTTTTTTAATTCTCCTTCCTTTTAAGCCTTTATAGAATGTAAATTGTGTTTTTCAGCTTTATATTGAATTGTAAGTATTAGATATTTACTGCTAGATTGAAAACCAAAATTCTAAGTATTCACATGACTCAGACTTAAATTCCCCAGTTCCTGTATGGATCATTACATTGCCAGTAAACAGTGATAATAACCCTCTTCTGAAGGAGAGGAGGAAAAAAAAGAGTAAACAAGAATGTTAATAAATACTTCTTGATGTTTTCCTCTTTGCTCAAAAATTTGATAATGTAACTTGCTTTAAAATGAGAATGTTGAAAACACCACTAACAAAACAGTTCCTACTCCTTACTCCCATTCATCCTAAACCCAGCCACCAAGACAGGCTTTTCAGGAACACATACACATACATATATATAAACCCCTAGGCTGCTAAGCATAGTTGAATGCTGTTAATGTGGAATTACACAACAGGGGGAGAAGAGGGAAGAATTGTGACTATGTAATTACCTAGGAGCTATACCAAATACTTTAGACTCTAAATGAGTTATGATACAGGTGATCTACATATTTGCAGAAATTTTCACTTCCAAGTATAAGAGGTATCTCACCTCTGAAATTTGATTCACAGTTAGTTGTGAATACACTTTTCCTTTTTCTATTCTTCACTTTAGGAAGCCAGTCTGAAGGAACATAACACCAAGAGGGAGATAAAATTACACGATTTTTTATGTCCTCTGTTACAGAGCAGTAGACAAGAACTGCCTATATACAAGAAGGGTTCTCCTTTCACAAACTCTTTCGTCTTTCTGTTCAACCCAAGGAAAAAGAACTTTGCTAATTGCAGCAGTATTTCACTTGACCTTTTGTTCTATAAGTTTTGTTTTTTGGTTTAAGGTAGTGTTTAGATTTAAAGAAGTTTGACAGTTCCCACACACTGTGAGGCATCCAATTTTCAATTATAATCAAACCCAAAATTTAAAATGAAAGTTGAAACATGAATTTGTGACAGATCACACAGTAGTCCTTGTAATTCTTATCGTACTGAAGACAATTTTTGGCTTGTAAAACTGTCACTAAAGAATTTAGGTTAATGCTCATCCAGAACTGCAAACAAACAGCAGGCTTCAAGATGAAAAACTCTTACAGATTACCTTGCAACCCACCAGTTCTCCACATGTGCACAAGAGAGTTACTTTACGTAAGAAAATAAGCCTTAACTCTTCTGACAAATCATTGCATGTAAACACTTTGGGGAATGTAGTCCCAAGTTAAAACAGGCTGTAATCAATACCCCAAAGTAATCCAAAATAAACACCATTTAAAGACACTAATATAACTACTGTCAGACATGGCTAGCCAAAAATTTATTAATATTACTGCTCTCAGAAAGATATGTGACCCTTGCCTCTTAAGATAAGTTTATTTGAATCCTTACATCTTAGAAGTGATTATGTTATAGAACACAACAGCCAATTTTTTTACTTTTAAATGTGTTCAGAAAGTCGCAGACAAAAGCCAAAGAGTTGATAAAATATACTGTAGTCTGGATGTTCCAAGTTAACACTTCCAGTTAATATCCACTCTGACAGGTGCAATTCTGATGTCTTACAATTATTTTAATCTTAAATTGTTTTGGATACTTTATTCAGAGACAGAAATAATAGGTAGTGGATCTAGACAAGGGAAGTGCCACTGCTTGTTACCATTACCCTCCCAGACCTCCTGCAGACTGTCTGCCACATCCATCTGAACATTACCTTTCAAAGGCCTTTTTGCAAAGCATAACTTTGAATACAAAAACAGTCAGAACTTTCTGTTCTTTTTTTATGGATTTTGTTTATACTGCTAAAAACAAGAGCAAAATACTTAACTTGAAATTTAAGTAGATAGAACACTCTCCTGGGCAACTGTTCAGGCAACAAAATGTTTTTCTGCCTCCTCCGTGATGTAGACTACATATGAACATAGAGGTTTTAGAAGAAAAAGATTGATTCAATTCTGCTTTAAATAAACCATTTATTCTTCGCAGTATGACCCTTTCCAAAGGCCATACTCCTCTCAGCCATGTTTGAATGATTTGACTGAAAACAACATGACACCAAGCAAGAAGACTTTGAACTCTTTTGTTACACAATTGTTTGAAGAAATGCTCACCCGTTGCTCCTGTCCATAGGTGGCCAAGCCTGGAGTAGTAAGACCAAGTGCTGAAACTCAGACAGACTCTGACTGGACTCCAGAAGTCCCAGGAAGAGATTGTACCTTTTTTCTTCATTTTCAATATCTGCTATCTCTACCTGAAGGAGACAAAAACCAAAGAAACAAACTCAGCCAGATTTTCTTCTTTTTTTCTCAGAAATCAATGATTTAAAAGCAATCAACAAACTATTTCTGAAGAACATCACTGTTTTAAAACAATGCAGGAAACACAGTGAACATAATTTTCCCAGAAACCCATTTTCTTACCTCTCATTTTCAACTACATGCAAACAAAATGGGAGAATACAGATGATGTGGAATGACTTAGGAGGACATTCCTAGAACAATGTAACTCCACGCAAGTACATTCTTTGATTAGTTCAGAGGATCTTATCTTTGTCTTTTTCAAACAACCAAAAATTTCTTAAATTTCTTTTTCTTGATGTATACACATATATACACATACACACACACAAACACGTATTTTTCAAATATGTTTCTCTTAGGTGTTCAAACCTAAGAGAAACAAAACCTCACACCCCCTATCAGCTCCCAGACAATTCTGTCTCTGGAGAAGTGTCTATCTCTGTTGAAAACCTGCAGCTTTTGCCTGGACTTGAATTCACTCCAGTTGATGACAGGTTCTTTTAAAAATAATTACTGCCTGCAGTTTCATGGTAAAAAATGTGCAAGGTAAAAGGTCTGACTGTTGAAGGAAGGTTGCTGTAAATGAGAACCAACTTGCTACTAAATGAGAAGTAACTTCTGTTTAAAAGTTTAGCTATCACACCAGGAGGGCTTTAACAAATGGAACAGCAATTCGCTCTCTACTTGACATAGAAAAGTTCTTGGAGTTTAAAAATTATTTGTTAACAGGAATCTTCCTCTGTGTTATTAACATCTTCTAACACTGAATTTTTCTTCCAGAGTCCAGAAAGTTTCAGAATGTCAAACACTTCAGCTTCATCTTATAATTCTGCTGAAGATACACAGCATTAAATGTTAACTTTTCTGTTACAGCCCAAGTAGTTCTAAGACATCAAACATGGACAAAGTTTTCCTTAGTTCTACAGCTACTCTGAAAGATTAAAGATCGCATCCCGATCTCTTCAAAGTGGCTCTGATACATCAAGGGCAAATTTTCAAAAGAGGCTGGAAAACAAACATTACTGATGCATTTATTGAGTTGCCTACATAATCTGTGACTTTAAAATATTTAGTGTTGAAAAACTGTTTGCTTCTGTCTCCAGAGTATATCTGAAAGCACCATATACTAAAACATTTCAGATAGTGAAAAAATATTTCCTAGATCTGTCCACTTGAAGTAATTTTCTGTACTGCAAATGTCACATAGCAGACATCAGTTATCCACTTGTAATATATATACTTGATAATATATTAAACCATATTTAAATCACAGGCTGAAAAGAGGAGGGAGATAAACAAGAAAAGATAAAAGGGATATAAGATTTTAACCTCTAAGGTTCAAAAATATTTAGCATCTCAGCAAATTAAGTACTAGCTAGACAACAGAAGCTCTCACACTGCCTACCTGTCCCCAAACCCCTTTTTCAGAAAACTAGCTCTTTAGATATTGAAACCAAGTAAGTAGCATTCTGAATGGTCCATTGAGTGCATTTTAGTAAGTCTGCACAAACAGCACATCACTTCAAACCACAGACTAAATGTTAAGATCTTCCTAATGACACCCATAAAAATGGCAATAAATGGCACAGACAATACCAATAGATGAGAAAAGTGTCAAGAGAAGGTCCCCGATTAGCAGCAGAGAGTAGATGACACATCCTACTCAACATGAACTGAATTCCAATAATTCTGCCTAATAATGCATCTTTACAGAGTAGGGTTTACATTTTTTTAATGGGGTTAATTAATCTAGCATCATAATTTTGTGTGTTGGACAGCTGGATCCTTGCAACATGATTGCTCATGACATAGCACATTTAAGTCAATTGAAGTAAATCAGAAGAATTAACTTTCTATTCGCAAACATGGAGTGCATTTCTGCAGTGTTTCTCTCTACTATGGCCTTTTTTCAAGTCACCTATGTTTCTCATTGAGAGTAATAAAGTGAATTTTCTACAGTGTTAATGATTAGTAGTTTTTAAGAAGACTAGTAAAAATTCACTGTTCATATAGCATTTTAGATGCATGTCACTTCCACTTAATGTGAAACAGGTGAGATTTGAAAGAGAGAGTTCCTCGCTAGAAGAACTACCTTGAAACAACACATGGGAATGAGGTTTTATTTATACTTACTATGTGTACGTATGCACGTATATATTTACATATACATATATATACACACAGAGAGAATGTAAGTTTTGCTCTGTGTTGTCTTTGCTTTCTGAGGCTGAGGGACAGCACGGTGAAGAAGCAGCCACCTTCCACAAGAGAAAACAGAGCATGGCTCTGGTGTAAAAAGGCAGAAGTTTCATCTTTATAAGCAAAAGCTAGCTGAGATGAGTTGTTGAGGTTAGTCAAGCCTTTTGTTTTGTTATAATAAGAGATTACAAAAAAATCCACTTTTAATTGAACACTTCTTTTGTAGCGATTTTGGATGATCTCTTCAGATAACTCCAAATGTTGTAACACAGGGTAATGGGGTAATATAACTTTGCTTCCCCTTCCCCCCGCCTTTTTTTTCTTTAAACAAAACCCCAAAACATCCATCTGAACCACTCAAAGGTTAACCATGCACAGATAACCTGCCATGAACTGCTCAGAGCCCTGTTAACACAAGCGCCTGTAAAGAAGACTGTCACTAAACAGAATAATGAGGCCCATAACCAGGCATGAACTTTAGATGACCCCAAAGGAATATGAAAAACAAGAAAAACAAAACAAAACAAAAATCAAAGCAAGGAAAAGGAAAGCAAGGACTTTCAGTTCTAACTACAGATCTGCTCGATTCTGATTTGATTTTCCCCAGTTTCAGGCAGTCTCTTTGGCAGTAGAACACAGCTGGCATCATGTTTCTCATTAAAAGACTGCACAAATATTTACCACAATGGGAAGTCAATTAGGGGAATTAATTGTAGAAATTATACTCATGATAGATTATAAAACAAAATACAAATTAAGTAAATCCAAACCTTATGTTAAACTGTTAAAATACACAGTTTCATTATCAAGGGACTACATATGTTCAGAATCAAGAATATACAAACATCTGCATATGTTAATGTTCCTTCAAAAAATAATACAGGAAATTCACAAAGCAAAATACAGGCTACACAAGCAGCATGAGCTTGTCATAGCATACGAGAGATTCAGTGTTGAATTAAAAACTTTGTGTGCTTAAAATAAAACCAACTTTTCTGCCTTATGATCAATTCTTTCAAAGTCTTACCTTAAATCTTATTATTACAAGACTCTTTCCTCACAGATTAGATCCTATTAGACACCCAAAATGTTGAAACCACTCAACAGTTTATTGACTTTCAATGCACAAAGTTTTGACTCATTATCCTGTTCCACAGATTTGTTATTGCTTTATGCTCATCACACATGATATGCATGAAGGAGTCAAAATATGAAAAGTTGCCTCACAAGCTTGTTCTGTAGCTTCTAGAAACCCACTGTTTTACAAAAATTGTAAGATGATACACTTGAAGAATGATAAGGTTATATAAAATTGTGGACATCATACATGAGTGATAAAGAAAACCTTTAGCACAACAGACCACAGAATCAGTAGTTTAGTTTGGTACATTATCTCACTCCTGAAATCAAAGTTAGCTTAACCAGTATTTACAGCAACAGCGGAATGTTGTTGTACCTAAATTTTGCCCTTAACTTATAGATATCTACTATATGATGTCCACCTGATCCTACAGGACAGATACATCTGATAGACTTGTAAATGCTTTATTGCTAAAGCTATATAATTTGAGAATCTGGTGCTGGCTGACTTGGCTGATGAGAGAGACTTCAGTTTGAAAGAAATCAAAATGCCAATAAAAAGATCCAGCCAATTCAATCCTCTCGTTCCTCTGAGATAACACAAAAACACTGTCTATTTATGTATGAGAATGATGAGCAGGAAAACTAATGCAGATAAATCTCAACCTCCCTCTGCCCAGTGGTATCTATTCTGCAAACTCCATTTTTACTCTATGTTAATGTGACAGAGTCACAGTTTGCATCAACAGATTTCACTCACTACAAAGGAAATAAATGATAAGGAGGTTTATAAATGAAAAATCAAACTGCAAAAACCAGAAAAATATTTTCCTTCATTATAATTACTTGTTTATTGAGAAAAGCTACATCCATGCTCCCTGTACTAAAGGGAGAGAAATTTGCAGTTTCCAAGAAATGCAACCAAAAACTTACTGATTTACATGATTATAAAATTAATTTTATTACATCTACCAGATGGTAAATGTAAATATTTCAAAATGTGTTCATGTTCAACGCTGCAGCATAAATTTGAATTAATATGGCATTGAAAATAGAAACACTAAGCAGGCATTTGACTAGTCCCTTATTGCTACAACACACTTGCAATTTGTCAGGACTTCCTTGTAAAATGCACTGGTTTTATATATCTCCCCACTCACCCTGCCCAAGCTGTAGTGGTAGAGAATTCATCTGTGCTACATTTCATAATAATAGGCAGATGTGACATTAAAGATTTTATTGAGATTTGAGATAGGGAATACTGATGCTAAAACTTGCTTCCACTCATTAGACAGGGCTTAACATGGTTTATAAACAATGACTAAAACGATTGGTAGCAATTTCACTGAATTTCTGTAATTGCCATCTTGGTGTACTGTTCATGACTCAAAAACACAACAGTTTTGCCTTAAGGAGCTTACAATCTAATTAGGTAAATCAGCAAAGAAAATAATGTCCTTCGTACACAACAGGCCAGCAGGGGTTGGTCACTGAGAAAGTAATCTTTCCACTTTGCACATCAGCCTGTAATCTGTCATTCCCTGTTCTACTGGTATCTGTGCACCTACTGAAAGTCTGCACAAACATAAGTTACTGAAACCTACCTCCAGTACAAGGCTGCAAAGTTAAAAGCTTGTTACAAAGGACATGTAAAATTACAAGTTAAGTTAAACAGATATTTTCAAGTCAATTATTCACAATATGAACACAAATGTCAAAAATCACCAGAAAGAAAACCAAAACAACAAACAACCTGCAACACTGTACAACTGTTCCTGAAATTGCATAGCTACCTTCTCTGCACGTCTAAGATTAGGACCTTTTAAAGGCTAATAATTTCAATCTCTTCAAACTGTTTCAAGATGCTAGACATCCTATCAGCCTTGATGTTAGACACATTGTATACTTGTGAAACAAATCAGAACCACAAGCACATATTAAACATCTTATTCAAGATCTTCACATGCCAGATGAACAATAAAACCTTTCTAAAGGCAAAACCATGAGTGCTGTACTCCCCATGACGCTACCAGCATCCCATTATTTCTAAACCAGAGTTTCTTTAAAAAAAAGGAAACCAAGTAACATGTAAATTGTGACTGAGGGGAAAATCCTCTAAGACACAATAAGGTCAGGATGGGGAGAGTAGTAACAGGCTTGGAAGAACAAACCACAGTGTAATTCACTCACTCGTCCACCAGCATATAGGATACACAGGACACACAGGAGGGAAGAAAGTCAAGGGCAACCATGACAGCAGCACTGCCAGCTTGGGCACAGACAGTTTGAGACATCTGGTTAAAGGCAGGCCAGTAAGAGATCTCACATAGAGACAGACAGATGAGGTAAAAAACCAGTGAACACATCTGTTTTGCAAGACATCCACTGGAAGTCAGAGATCCAGAGAAAGAGAAGTGGGTAACTACTACTCCTTCTCCATACTGGTTTTTTCCACACTATATTTATAGCCTCATTCTTCAAAGTTTAAGAGATTTTAGTGCTGGAGAAAGATATTATTGCAATCTATTCTCACAATCTACATATCTCTCTACACAATTTTATCCAATAATTTTGCACTAAAATTGTAACTTCTGTTTAAGCTAGAATACTTACTAATGTGCTTAGTCTTTTGACTTATGAAAACAAGTTTAAGGTGCAAACAAATCTAGTCCCTTTCTGGTAAATTATTCTGACTTGTCAATCAAAAGATAAATCTTCCTTATTTGATTTTATCAAGATTACACTTACTCGATCTTGCCAGACTAACACCTGAATTTACAGCTTGTCTACACAGTTATTTTCCTATTCTTATTCCTAATTAACCCACTCTGAGGACAGTACTGGACATATATGTTTTTCCTTTTCTTACTCTTCCATCCATGTCTGTTATTCTGGTCACCAAGTGGTTATGTCAGACACAGAATACTGGGCCTTGATCTCAACCAGCACTGACATTTTTATATACTCACACACATATTAAAATCTACACTATGAAAAGACACTGGATGTACAATACTTTGTTTTATGCAGTTTCCCTGTGGGAACACAGACACAAGTGAGCTTATCACTTTCCATATGTGAAATGTGTATTCTCACAAGGCAGCTGTATAGGAGTCAATGAGGTCAAGTGAAAGTTGCTTTTCAAAGATACATTTTACAGACTTCCTTCAAACTTAATATCCCCTTAAAGTACTTGCCCTAGTATTTATCGAAATTTTGAAGTTACCTTTCACTCTATGTCCTAACAATATGTTGCCATGTACAGAGTCACAGGAAATTAAGAAATATAGTTCAAAGAGCACATTTATACAGCACTATGTTTTACAGATGTTAAATATTCCCTATGTTTTAGAATTAAACTTTCTACAATTTAGAATTAGATTTCCTAGAAAAATGGATACTGCCCAATGACTATGATGAACACTGCTATAATTTGCTTCTTATTGAGTGTTCAGTCTCACTAACTGAACTTACTTCTTATTTTTGGAAAGCCTTTGTTGTAAAGCTGGTAAGAACTTTCAGTTTTGAGAAAATCCCTAGAAATCTGTGGGTTAGATTATAAAAGTATTAGTTTACTCATACTACTGTTGGGTAAGAAAAGTGCAGTTTGAAGAGCACACACATACAACTGAATTGTAAACCTGGCAAGGTAAATGATTTTCTGTGCACAAAGTACCATAAAAAAACCCCCTATATGCCAATATGTGTCATTTGTGAAGTCCATCTTTCCTTTAGTAAAAGTAAGTTTTCCCTTTTCAGAAATGGGTTCCAAATATACTCCCCTCATGGCAAAGGAACCTGTCAGCTTTAAATAAGTAAGATGAAATGTCATCTTACTTTCTCCATCTACCCTAGTTCACATGTTGATAATTCTACTTTCAACTCATTTTGTATTTTGGTAAATGGCAGCTTAGGTGGTAGTAAGTCATAGTTGAGACATAGCAACTTTTAAAGAACAGTTCTATTGGCCTCACAGAATGCTCCCATATTATAACAGGATTTAGCTCTAGTTGAATGAAAAAACACAACAGCAAAAACATGATCCAGTTTGTAGCCTGGGCCAGTGCTGCAGATTAAATTCCCTTGCTTGAAATAAGCTTTTTTGAAGCTATGCTTATGGAGTTATCCCAGTTAATGAAAAGCAACAGCTTTATTAAGGAATATCCACTTAAAAACATCAACACAGCAAAACCAACAAAAAAATAAAAAAACCCACCCAACCACATTCAAAGTAGGGGAGGTTTAGGCTGGATAGCAGGAAAAAGTTTTTCACCCAGAGGGTGGTTGGGCACTGGAACAGGCTCCCCAGGGCAATGGCCACAGCACCAAGCCTGACAGTGCTCAAGAAGCATTTGGACAGCACTCTCAGGCACAGGCTGTGACTCTTGGGGTGTCCCTTGCAGGGCCAGGAGTTGGATTCAGTGATCAGGGACTGTTCTGTTTTTTCTAGACTGGAAAAAACAAACACTAACAGACCAGAAGAAAGTGTCTGCTACCAAAAACTACAATCTTAGAGCAATCAATTCAAAATTAAAACTGAAGTCAAGAGTTTTGCATGAATAAACTCAGTGTTCACAACCTGTGCCTTATATCCCAAAGGAGGAAGAACTCTGAAGTCAGGCTTTCTTGCACCTTCCCGAGAGCTGGGCTTCACATATTAAAACTACTATTGAATGCTGAGCACATATGCAAGCCTGCTGCATACAGAAACTAAAAGAGATGCACATAATCTCACAGGTAAAATCCTGCTCAAACGAAAGCCAGTGTATAGGATAAGCAAGTTATGGGATTCAAGTTTAAAAACAAATCAACAAGAAGCCTACCAGTGATGAATTAAACTAAAGCTCAGCCACATGTTGAGTTCTTGTAAAAATACCCAAGAACTTTTTCCCTTCAGAACTGATTTATATATTGTTTAATTCCTTATCTGCTTCCTGCTTCATATGCAGCTCACTAAGAAATGCATATAGATTCAATAAACACAAATGCGTTGCCTAATGCATAAAAATGAGTAACTCGTGCAGAAAATAAAATCCATTCATTTGTATTCTGCAGGAGACTATGTCCTAATCTGCAAATACATTTCAGCACACAGAAAACCTCTGAGGACTGTGCATAGATATTGGTAGAGAGGATAAGGGCAAATAAAGAAAAAAATTATGCATTTGAATGACTTTTATAGCTAGCTAGCTGGAACTGAAAGAGACAGGACTAATACACATGTAATTTAAATTATATATTGACTAGGTGTGAGTTAATAGGTAAAAATTTGGATCCATATATGGCTAAAACTAACACCTGTGCAACATGAGGGACTTATGTATGATGTAAGACATCTTACAAACATTAAGTAATCTTCCTTGTATAAACCAGCTACTAATCACTGTTTCATATTTCAGAATTTATGTATTATATAGATACTCTAACATTTAGAGCAGAGAACAGCATTGGAAGATACAGCCTAGAAATGACAAGATTTTAATCTTTATATATTACTTTTAACTTTAAGCTGTTAAATCTACGTCAGCCACTGCCCTGCATACCACACACAGGTGGCTCTTCAATCTACCCTTGTGACCATCACTACCATCAAGCAGCAGTGCATCCACGAGCTCCCAGTATTCAGCTCTACGCAGAACTGCTGTCTTAATAACCGAAGTCTGCAATTCTTGCTAATAAAGCAAAATTATTTTAAAAGCTGTTTACATGTAAATGAAATCTTGTCAAAATTAGTATTTCCAAAATGTCTTCCTGCAGACAGGCAAAACTAGCAAAGTCAAAGATACATTTCTAAAAAAAAAAACCTCACAATAAACTAAGATACTGTCTTATAGGAACAAGAGGTTGTTGATGTCAACTCCAAATTTAAATAATATTTCAGTACTACTATTTTCAGTTAAGAAAAAAGAAATGCAGATTTTAAATGAAAAATTCCTTCATTGTTTATCCATATTTATGATCTAGACCAGGAGCAATTAAAGTACCAGGTGAATGGTTATCACAAAATTATTTAAGCTGTAAAAACTGAAATAAATGAGTAGCTCTGCTGCAGCCATAATCAGAACAGGGTAGGCAGCATCATGCAGCTGTCACACCAAATGGCATTACATAAGCACTGCAATTGGTGGTTTTCTTTTTGATTTGGTGTAGTTAATGTCTTAGTAGTCACAGTCATGATAGCTGGGTCCCTGCATAATAATAGCAGCAATGTGGAAAAAGAATCTCTCATTCTCTCAATCAGCATGAAATACCACAAATTACTATAAAGTAAGAACTATTTTAAGAATAGCTGAGCAGGGCCCCTCAGTTGATACACTTTACAGACCTCTAACTAAGAATTGTCAATTAGCATTTTGGTTGATGGAATAAGAAAACTGTTTGGAAAAAAAGGATAGCATCAACTGCCACAGTTAGTAACAAAAATACTCACTTAAGATACGAACACAATAATGCCTGAAGAAAACCAGTTTTACAATTTACTTATATTTACTTATATACACCCTTACAAAGGGCTTAGAACAACATTCCTGACTAGAAATTATTGAAGAACTCGATCTAACAGGAACAAAACCAAAAAAGACAAACAAAAACCCCCAGCTAAAGGTAAAAAGAACTTCTCATGGGTTTATGGCTGATTCCTTGCTTATCTAAACTATGTTTCGGGGAGACTGCAAGCACTGAACAGATAAAAACGCAGACAAATTATCATCAAGGCTAGCTTACATAGAAAAAACCCTTTTGGACTAAAAAAAGTCTAGGGTAAGTAAATGACCATATGATGGCAAATAAAATGTAACAATGGCAAAACTATTGCATTTTAAAATATGCCAAATTAGCCTAATCAAGTCAAAACAGTAACCTGAGCCTCACTGAATGAAATCCAGAGACCTCTGGTTAATGTAGAGATGAAATCAAGAGAGCTATCAAGGTGGTGGGATGCACAAGCATGGACTGTTAATTTCCACAAGGAGAGAACATTCACTTCTCAAATTACAGCTTTTTCAGGAGGTGTACTACATATCCCAGTGGGCTCTGAGATAAAGGAGAGGATAAGTAAAGAGAGAAAACACTGTGGAGGAGATGGCGTGACCGGAATTGGTTACTTAAAGTAAACAACAGAATAAGGGAAAAAGCGTAGTACATAGAGAATTTGATTTTCTAGATTTTAATATAAAACACAGAACAACATCACATAACAAATCTCATGAAGAGGTTAAATCATAAAATCACAGAATGGTTTGGGTTGGAAGGGACCTTAGAGATCATCCAGTTTCAATAACCTTGCCATGGGCAGGGACACCTTCTACTAAACCAGGTTGCTCAGAGCTCTATTCAGCCTGGCCTTGAAACACTACCAGGGAGGGGGCATCCACAACTTCTCTCAGCAAGTTCCAGTGTCTCACCACCTTCAAAGTAAAGATTTCTTTCCTACTATCCAGTTTAAACCTACTCTCTTCCAGTCTGAAGCCATTGCCCCTTGTCCTGTCACTATATGCTCTGGTGAAGAACCTCTCAATCTTTTTGACAGGCTCTCTTCAGGTACTGGAGGACCACATTTAGGTAACCTCAAAGCCTTCTCTTTTCCAAGCTGAACAATCCCAAGTCTCTCAGTCTTTCCTTACGGAAGAGGGGTTCCATCCCTCTGATCTTCTTGGTGCCTCCTGTGGACTCACTCCAACAGGTCCATGTCCTTTCTGTGCTGAGGACCCCAGAGCTGGATGCAGCACTGCAGGTGGGGTCTCACCAGAGCAGAGGAGCAGAATCCCTTCCCTCAACTGCTACCCACTGGGCTTTGGATGTAACCCTGGACATGTTTGGCTTTCTGGGCTGTGAGGGAACATTGCTGGGTCATGTGGGTCATGTCCAGCCTCTCACCCACCAGCACCCCCAAGTCTTTCTTGCAGGGCTGCTCAGCCTGGATTGATACCAGGGGTTACCCTGATCCAGGTGCAGCACCAGCACTTGGTCTTGTTGAAGCTCATAAGATTTCCATGGGCCCACTTTTTGAGCTTGTCCAGGTCCCTCTGGGTGAGATTCCTCCCACACAAAGTTTCAGCATGTTTTGTGCTCAATTATGCAGTGTGTACCAATGCTGAAAATTTAGCGAGACACCCAAGGCTGAATCACAGTTTATCCACCCATTTCTTTGAAACATAGTAATAGAAGTCTGAATATATTGCTAATGAGCTCTTAATTTTTCTGAAATCTGAATTTTTCTAGGATCAAAGCTGAGTATCCACTGTTTCAACCATTCTTCACTTATAACTTCATTACACAAGACCTATTAGTGAAAGTGAATGATCCCCCATGAATCCACCCTAGAGCATTCCTATCTTCCTCTGAAGAACTGCTACTGGCCACAGAGCACTGCGGTGCCCAGGGCTCACATTCAAAAAGATTGTGTGCACTCAAGGTACACTGCTTTTCTCTCCACTTTGTCTTATCTACCATACTTGTGTAGTTAATGGAACATATTTCATTTTCATCTTAAAGTATTTAATTAATCATACACACTTACAATTTATGTTCCCAGAAAAAATACATTTCACATGTTTTCATACGGATAAATTGCATCTTCAAGGAATGGAAATTAGAGTTATAAAATATTAATTAAAACTTAAATTAAATTTCTTAAGCTTAATTTTTATGCATTACCAGTAGAGAAACAATGTCTCTAGAATTATAAACAACATCATAACAAATTTACTTAAAGTTGATAGGAACATAAATCTTGCTTCTAATTAAGCATTTTTCACAAATAAAAGTTGGCTGAGGGTACAAATACAGCTCCTTCACTTGTATTTTGCCAGATCAAGCTAAATGCAGGTCATTGCTACCTGATAAATGACTTCAGCAAAATGACTTAAGGATTTGTAAAGCACAGTGAGATTTAAGAATTCTCATGTTCAAATCTCTGATGTGAGTAGAGGCAATGGGAAAAAGCTGAAAATCACTGAACATTGACATTCCCATTGAGACCGTTCTGAAGTCATACAAAGAAACACCATGTAAACAGATACACGTTTTTCCTATACAGGGGGAAGAGGAACAAAGCAGCAATGGCCTCTTGACAGTCACTCTCAGGTTCTCAGAAAGTTAATGCAGACATTACTTAGGTTGCTGAGACACAAGCTGATGGCACACATGAACTGCCTATAACTGCCACAAGGAAAACTTGTTGTGCACATCCCACACACACAATACAAATAAATCTGTCAATTTTTCAAAGCTAAACTTTAGGAAAAAAATAAATAAGGAAAGTGCCCAAAGTTACAATTTTAAATCCCTATTACATATCCATTCCAGTTTTCAAAAATGCTTAGCCCTCAGCAGCTCTGTATACCCCAAGATCATGAAAAAAACATAACAATATGATGGGGAAAGCTAAATGAGATTACTTTCTCTAAATGACAAAGCTATTTGCATTTAAGTGGCATGCAAGTAGTAATTACATTTTGCATTTGCATAATAATGAAACAATCCTTTTAAGAAAAAGTGTGTCTTATAGAAGCTTCACAATTAATAACTTCTTATCTTAAACTAAGCCTTGCTTTACTTACCGAAGGTTTGCAGGTACCACTGTAACTTCCTGAGGCAAACCCCTAACTCATTTCTGTAAACTTGTAACTGGTCACTGAGCTGAACGACTGCGTACACACACACATAACCTGTGAGATGACACCTCACAGATGTCAGACACTGCTCTGAGTCATTACAGACTATATGTTTATATATTAGTTGAAAAGAAATGGATTTCTCATCTTAGATGAATAAAGATAAATTTTGATATGAACATTCTAAACCATGTCTTTCTCTCCCCTCCAACATTTTTTAATATATAAAAAACTCAGTAGTTTGACCCATATTTTTCATGCACCAGTTAACTAGAAAATTACAGAACCTGAAGAGCTCAGATAAAATTCATCAAGGGGATTAAAACAACACTTGCCTCCTCCTCCTCCTCCATAGCGTGGGATGCTCCTGGAATGTGAATTAAAGACTCTCAAGCCTTTGAAAAATGAGGACCCCTGAATTTTTAATTTTGTTAAATAATCATTAGAGAACTGGAAATCACTGTTTCTGAGTGTTTGATAGGTAGCTTCTCCCATAAAGCACATTTTTAATTTTGTAAGAGCTGGCCTGTTTCCCAGCACATTGATTTGTGGGACTGCTACTTACAGCACCTAGAGCATAATTAAATATTAAGTCCCTCCTTGATGTATGCAAAGTCTGACTAAGAGGATTAGTAGACACACTGAGGGTGGCTTTCACACATTTTCTGGTAATTGAACACTGCAATATCATTAAAATTATCTTTACTCCATAGAAATCCACATTCATACTTCACAATACCTCCTGTCCCTTTTTGTGCCATGGAATGGTAAAGAAAAAGAGGGAACCCCTAAAAGCATGTAAGAAATGCTAAGCAAGTAATGATTAAACAATCTGGAAGTAAGATAATGAATACACTTTTGACATGTGCAATTTAAAGTTAATTTAAAAACCCCCTGAAAACTAACAACCTAACACATTCCTCTAAAATCTAAAACCAGCATTCAATCCACAGCCCCTCCCCCTTATTTTAAATGTGATTTTTTTAAACTACTTTACTGGCTGCGAAAGGATGACCAAGTTAATAAAGGTGTAGTGATGTTAGAGCAACTGATACTTACAGACACGGCAAGCAGACTGACATAGTTTTAAAGATGTGATTCCTCCTGTCTACTTCATCCAGGATTACCCAATAACCTGATCAAACTTTTAAGTTGTGCTTCAATACCCCCTTCTGTAAAACAGGGTTGCTTTTAAAGGTCTTTGCACCTCAAGCAAGAACTTGCAGGAGAAAATTGCATCTTAACCCTAATGCTTTGCCTCTTTGCTTTTCAGCAGCCACGTAAGTACTGACTTCTGCAGTGTTCTTGTTCCACTAACATACCACAACGGGCTGGGAAATGTACAGTTTTCAATCTGCTATTTTATTATGCTATTTTCCCTGTTCGTTAATTCACAAAATATGCAAACAATCATCAAACAAGGCCAACACTTGCTTTTTCTTTTTTTCCAGCTTGTAGACTAGTACTTGACATCAGCTGACTAAAAGAAGGGCGAAAAAATAAAATACATAGTCTACATCTAGGATCACTCATTTGTTTTCTTGGACATTTGAGAAGAAATCTGAATTTCAACGATGGGTACCATCGTTGGACAAACCAATATGACTCTTCTGTCTCAATAACACATTAGTTACCTAGCAAAAAAAGAATACACAGGTTTCTTATCAATATGGCATTGAGCTTGAACTGACATGAAAATGAGAATAATCTTTAATATGTTCCAATAGGACTCTTATTATTGCATTCTGTAGCAGAAATTGGGGGGCATAAACAATGATTTTTATGTATGCACACATAAGCACAGCTTTCACTATTGTTAAGCATGAAAATTATTTCTACATTTAGCTAAATAATAAATAGCACATACACAGAACTTCATGTTACCGTGTTGTGTACATATTTTTATACAATTATCTCTGAAAGGTTTGAGCTTATCTAGTGCAGTAGTTAAGCTTTATTACTTAGCTGCTTGTACTACTTGCTTATTCATCAGCAAAGGTGTAAAGCACTGAAGTGATCAGTAATTCTGTGTTATGAGCAGATCAACTGTTGCTCATAGTCAGTACAAATTTCTTCCCTCACAAAAAGAAAAGGAGGTTTTCCTGTTTGAAATTAGGACTATTCTAAAAATCCCTTCAAGAAAGAGAAATTAACTGATTATATGGAGAGGCCTAAAAAGGCTGCAAGACTGCGCCAGCAAGAATTGCACAAGGTTTAACAGCTGTGCCGTACCTGCGACAGCACAGGTGGGGAGAGCACAGGTGTGGCTGTCTCAGCTCTGCTGAAGGGGCATTGGGAGTTCTGGTGGGCAGTGAGCTACACATGAGCCAGCAGCTTATGAAATGCATTCGATTTGGTCCTAAAATCTGGCTTTGTAACCAAATGGATATGTGTTTCTTGTTGTAGTTATATACATTTTGACTTACAAGATTATGGGAGAAAACAAATTTCAATAAATATTTAAGATAAAATCACAAGTGTAATGAGTCTCAAGGTCTGTCAAATACAGGTTCTTCATCTGTCTTCTACAGACATAGCTGAAAGCTATTATCTACTTGTAACTTTTTTCTTAAGACATACTCTAGTTGAATGTTTTAGAACTGGAAATTATTTTGAATTGGAAAGCAGGTCACAGGCAACACAAACACTGACAAAGGACTGAACTGAAGAATCCAATCACAGAAATCTGAATAGTAGTTGAGGAGTTAAATGCTGGTATTGCTGTGAATACAAGAGAAAAAGTAATTTCAAAAGAAAGCAAGAGATAAATACTTTCTTTTCCTTTTGAGATTTTTATTAGGATTATTCCCTTGGATGAATTTAGCACAGCAAGTCAGAACTTGAGATAATGCTTTTGTTTTATATGAATACAAAGTGGTTTTGCGCATAGATTTTTTTGGGAACTATTACAAATACTCTATTTTAGTTCTATAAGGTCTTAGCATGCGGGGAGGAACTTAGAAAATGAACAAAAAGTAACTCTGCTTCTGAACAATTCTACATGCAGCAAGCGCTACTCACCTGAACAGCACAAGGTTCAAACACAAGACCAATTCGTCCTGTTAAGCATTTAGCACAATTTCATTGTACACAGAAATGCAGAACCTCTAAAAATACTTATTTTGGTATTAAGCACCTCACCAAAATGAGTCATGAAATGAAGCAGTTAAAATTTAATTAATAACTAAGAAGTCTTCTTGTATATATACAATTTTTAATATTCTACTTGAAAAACTGAAGTGTTTTAATTTCTGGGAATATTCACTACATGATCCTTATTAGTCTTAGGTCAACTTCTACCTATGCTTAAAAAATGGAACTTAGCATTTTGTCACCCTTTAATTCAAAACAAAAGTTGTTTTAGACTTGAAAACTTTAGCTTAGAAGAGCTTTGTCTCTCCTAGTTGGAAACAAATAAAGAGCTAAGAGTAACATCTTTCACCAATGATTTTACCTCATTTTTTCCTGACTTTACACTCAAAAAAGACTATCACTTGGGCAGTTAAAGGGGTGAACTGTTTTTAAGAAGTACTTTCTTTCACTTGTGAGGTGTTGTCTCTTAAGAGACATCAGCAGACTAATCATGACTGAATGCATTCCTTATCAATCAAGTCTTTCCAGTTAAAAATGTCTTTAACGTTCCTACTACACACATTCATGAAATAATACTTAAAGGCCCAAGAAAAAAGAGTCATAGCCAGTAACTATCATTCTAATTCTGAGTATAATGTGACACCAAGTGGAAGATAAAGAGAGAATGGAAAATTGACAGAAAAAATGGTCAGAAAAGAAAGAATATACAAAAACTTAAAAGTCAGTGCTTGACTTGGAGAAAAATCATTAGTGTTCAATCAAGTTCAGTTTATGTATTCCTGATCCTAAACAAAAAGCAGAGAAGTTCCTTACCTTGATGTTACTTCGTTTTTCAAAGAATCAGAATGTATCAGAAACTTGGTTTTAAAAGGAAACTAGGATTAGTTTCCAGGCCACAGGATGCATCAAACCATATACTGCAGACTAGCATTTCATTATGTAATTCTTACATAAAACAGTGTTATGCTATAATTTATAGCAATCAGTATTAATACCTTTGTTTCAGGCCAGCAAGCTCCAAGAACAGCTTGTGTCCTGAAGTACACAAGTAGCTTGCTATCCTCATCACTGAGATGGAAGGCTTGCTCCAGAATCTGCAATACCCTGATGCGAGGCTTCACTGCTAAAGAGTCATTACCACAGAAAGGTCTCAACCACTCCAGAAGATCATCTGAAGAAACTATTTTCTCCCTGTAATTAAAGAATATTGTGTTAAACAGTCTCTGGTAATAATCCTAAATGAAAGTACTACGTGTATTTTTAAAACCTAACAAGCACATTCAATACATAAGAAATACATAAGACCAGGAAATGGAAGGTCTGGCCTCTGTGAGGCTGCAAGGAAACTGGCAGGTAAATCAGGTGCCCAAAGCTGTGTGGTGTTAGAACTTTTTCTGAACTTCAAATAACAATGTAATATCATAGGAATCCATCTGTACAGTTACATTATTATCCCACAAACTACCTTGGTACCATACAATGGTGCTGGATTTCACCATTGTGAAATCCAAGTCTTTTTATGGTGTCTGGCCCTGACTGATGCCAGTACTTCCATGCCATCTGATTCTATGGAAAACCAGCTTGAATGCTGTTTGCATTTTGAGTATGACATTTTTATATCTAAATGCTTATTCATACTGCCACCCTGCATTCTCTTTACTTGCTTACTAGTTTCTTCTTTACACTCCACATACATAAATTATTTTCTCCTAATTGTAGCTGTAGCCATTACTTTTTTTTCTGCACCATCTCTAGACAGCTTGACCATTCTAAATTCTTAGCATGATCATGATTGCAGAATGCCCATAATCCTTAGAAAGAAAAAGAAAGAGATGTTAAAACCCCTAAGCTTTGGGGTCAGACTTCATTAATTATAAAAACTCTTAACTATATCATTTGATTCAGAAAGTGTATTATATTGAGTACATTCTAACTGTGTGGAAGCATTCACAATACCCAGATCACCACAAACTGACCAATCAGTTTGCAGCTCAAGAAAGACTACTCTTATGTCTCTCAGAGGCTATAAACAGGTACCAAATCAGTAAATGCTCTTCTACCTTTCAGTAATGTTTTAAACCCAAGCTAACTTTTTTCTTAAAGAAGAAGCAGCCAAACAAGTGGTTCCTGGCGGAGTGTGATTTGTAACTAATGTTCTCTTATTTGTCTTAACAAGACAGAACTGGAAAGTAATATGAGACAGAAGACATCAATTTAACCTGTCTCCAGCTCTGAAATAACAAACATTGACATCTTAGGTTTTCATATTACAAGGATTTCAGTTTTACTTAGGCTTTATATTGTCTGAATGATGCTGTTAGCTCAGAACTCTAGCTAGATTGGACATGCCTTTGCTGAACAAGTCACATTGAAACTGTAAATTAAAAGTTTGGGAATTAAAAGGACCTGCTGGAATATTTCAAGAGTTTGTAGAGCTTGCACGTGATGCTTACATATGTTTTCCTGAGGAAAAGATTTCTGTTTTGTAAATTGAGTAGCTGAGGTTTAAGGTAATAAATAAGTATTTAAAGGAATATAAACAATCTCTTGCAATCATAATGACTTTCACTCCAGCTTATTGTTTCAGCAGTTAAATGTTGATGAAGTATAAAAATAAAAGACTCCAGAGAAGGTGCATCTCAGATTAAAATAGTACTGACTCGCCCATTATGCCTTAGAATACTGCAAATTATATTTACTGCAAATTTTTACATCAATTCAGTCTACTTTAGGATCCGATATTCAACTAATTTAATGTCATTGGAGAAGCTTCCACACAATGGTGTAACTGTTTTTGTATGGCTACCCGAGAGTATGGGATTTTATTATCACTATTATACAGGAATTCTTATCTTGTACATCTGGGAAAAAAACCTGATTTCTTTGTTTCTTCCTTGTTTTTACTGGGAATGAAATGGAAAATGTCAGTGAAACATAAGGCCATTATGTGATCTGAAATAAGGGCATTCCCAAAAGAGGGGAAGAAATGTGGTGAAGCATCATATAGCATTTGTGAAATTGTTTCTGCACTACACCCTACAAATATTGACAAATTGAGATATCTAAATTCAGATATCTGAATCATTATTATTTGCAATTTATCAACTAAACTGAAACACAAGCAGTGACATACTCCTGATAGATATACAATCTCCAGTAGTCACAGCTGAAAAACCATTTTCTCAATTCACTACAATACATTGTTATCTAAGTTACCTAAATTTTAAGTGCAGTGCTTTCTTCCAAATGATCAAGTAAAGGCTTCTGTCAGGGCTCAGATTTTGAGCCTGATAAATGATAGCCTGTTCCAGAATACAGTCTTGGAAAATTAAGTACAAACCCATTATATATGTCCATGAAGAAAAATCATCCATATTCAGTATTGTACCTTCAATGCTTTCATGAGAAACATCTTTCAAAGTCTTACCCAAAGAAGCCATAGAGGAAGCTCTTACCCTTTTTCAACACTTGCACGCACTGAAGAAATTATGCCTTCTAGGATTCCAAGTGGATCTTTGACTATTGTAGATGAATCACCATTTCCACTATTAAGGGAAGACAAAGTTACCATTAAAATGGTCCTTTATACTATACCTCATTTTATGCACCTGTAGGATTTATATGAATTGTTCAATAATTAAAACAATTTTCCATTTTTACTTCTTAACTAGCACCTTTATTTTTATGTCAGAGTAATGTGAAAAGCAGCAAGGAAAGAGTGGGAGAAAATACTAAAACACTTAAATGAAACTTGAAAGGAAAAGAATAGTTATAAGTTTAGTGCTTCTAACACGGATCAGGTTCGCAAAATATTCATATGTAATCTCAGTACCTTAAAGATCAGTATGAACTAAATGGACTCAAGGTTGGACATAAATGTCACCATCTTTTCCTTCCAAATCATCTTGCAGTATTTCTGTTGGCTTAAAGCAACTTGACTGTAACCTGAGTCAGCAGCATCCTATCTGCTGATCCAGCTGATTTCTCTGGGGTCAAGCCACCATGGAATAGCATCCACTGTGCACAGGTAGGAATAGAAAACTGTGCCTCATGCTCCCCACCAGACATTCCAGTTACAATACAGTTTTCTTCTGCAAGTCAAAAGGTTCTATAAAAACTGGGTGAAAAAACAACTAAAAAAACAAATCAAAACCACTCTGGTAAGAAAGCAAGCTTTGCTCATAACTCAATGAAAGTGACATTTCCTGCTAAGATTTTCCATAAAACAGACTTGGTGCTGAGCGAGGGAGAGATTTCACCCTGGTACTCCAACAAAACACTCCATGTCTCCCTATGGAAAACACCTCAGTGGCAATGATGCCTGGATGAACTAGAAGAACAGCAGCTTTGCCTTAGTTTGTCAAAGCTGCATTAAAGAAAGAGAAAAAAAGGCAAATGGTTCCCAAGTTATCAGACTACAGATGATTCAAAAAATCCAGAGAAAAAGTGTATTTTCTCTATAGTTCATCACATCAAAGGTCTTCTGCTACTAAAAATGTCAGCCTCTTCCTAGATGTGCTCTTACCATCAACAAACACATGCCCAGAACTACCCTGACTGTTCTATCTCAAGCCAAAACACTGCACAGCTGATAGCAATGTGCAAAAATAACTGTGATATTCCAATTTTTTTTCAAGAGTTAGAGAATTTTTACAATTTTGTCATTTATTACTTCAGTTGATGCCTTAAGTATTAGCTTTTAGATTTTTCTAATCCTGCACTGTATTGGTGTGTAATTCTGAACTCCATATTATGTGCTAAGTAAACTCTCTTCACATCCTGGTTAGACAAAACAATCCTTTCTAGGCCTGGGAACCAAGGTCACCATCCTAGGCCTAAGTATAAACAACAGTGAATTGGGAGGGGGGTGAATGGGGGAATATTACTTCATTACCTAAAGCTCTAATTGGAAGATCTGGCCCCAATACGCTAATAGATTAAACTTATAAAAGTATGGAGAACTCGTGACCAGTCGCCCATTTGGGGTCCATCTTGGGTCCAGCCTAGCTGAAGCTTCAGCCTCGGCCAGGCTCTGTACTGCCCAAAGGTGTACCAGTTGAAGGCCTTCAATAAATTCCTACCTTTATCCACTAACTTTGCTCAGTCTCTGTTTCAGGTACTCCTATTTTAGCCATCACAGTAAGATAAATATATTTCCTAAACAACAAGTATATTTTATGGCATAGAGACCTAAATCTTTATAACCTTTAATGTCTTCCTGCATTCAGAATTTTCATCTTTCCTATTTTTATCTTAATAAGTGGCCAGCACTCCAGTGAACAATACTAGATTTAAAACCAAGATGTGACTCTATTCAGAAGAGATGCAAGATGATTTGTTGCAGGATGAAAACTTAGCATACTCATTTTATATTACTGTGTTGCACTCCTAAGTTCGAAATAGGAGTAGAAGGCTCGTTAATACTGAACTTTTCTCAAAAAATACTGTTACATACGACTGATAGAAATGCTGGTTTTAGTACCAATACTACCATATGGCAGCTAAATAACTTTAAGAGTAAAGCTTAAATCTAGACATTTTTCTAAGCATCTCCAGAATATTTGGAAACAATCAAATTATAATTTATAGTACAGAATAGTGTAGAGATATTCAGGATTTTACACTCAGAGACATGATATGTCTCCAAAGGATAAAATTCAGTTTTACCAGAACACACAGCAAAAGATTCATTCTCAGGGGGAAAAAAAAAAGAAAAAAAAAAAAAAAAGGTGTATTTTCACAAAAAAGGAGACAGAATTGAATGCTCTGTTAAGGAACAAGAAAAAAAAAAGTCTTTATGGCAGAGGTGTGGAAATGGTATTCAAATGATCATTTTATGCAACTGGTTACATGCATTAAGAAATGGATCAATTTTCTTTAAAAACCTAAAAAGCTAAGAAAATTCATGATATGTCCCTAGAGTGAAGGCAGATATAAGGCACTTCATTAATGTTCTCTTTATAAGCCACTTTGTTAGTGATTTGTTTCTAAGTCAGATTTAAATTTTCCATTTTTTTTCTTGTTTTTTTTTTCAATTAAGTTTGTAATAAAAAGACATGAACAAAGGGCATTAACATGTCATATCAAAAGAAAACTAGAATAGTCATAAAACTTGCACACTAAGAAGAAAATTACTATTGAAACAGAAACATATAGGACATTTGCAGCCCTTCCATACTTATAGGGGGCTTACAAGAAAAATGGTGACAGACTTTTTAGCAGGGGCTGTTATTACAGGACAAGGGGTAATGGTTTTAAATTAAGAGAGGGTCAATTCAGACTACATGTAAGGAAGAAATTTTTTACAATGAGGCTGGTTAGACACTGGCACAGGTTGCTCAGAGAGGTGGTGGATGCCCCTTTCCTGGAAACATTCAAGGCCAGATTGGACAGGCTCTGAGCGATCTGATCTAGTTGAAGATGCCCCTGCTCATTGTAGGAGGAAGTTGCACTAGATAACTTTTAAAGGTCCCTTCCAAACCAAACTATTATATGCTTCTATAGTGTACAGAAGTGGAGATCTTACCACTCTACTTACACTAAATTATCTTCAGTGTACATGAACAACTACCATATCAAAAGAGACTGACCAGAAACCTTGTATCTTGGGTATCCTCAATTTAGAGATCAGTTCTGGACAGTCCTAGCCCTTGGTCTTCAAAAAGCTTTCATCTCTCTAATCAGATATGAATGTTGTTAGTGCCTGTCACAACCAGGGTCTGAACTCCTCAAAAAACAAACAAAAAAAAACCCCAAAAAAACCCCCAACCAACCAACCAAAAACCAGCCAACCAACCAAACCGGGTCAGAAGAAATGTATCTGCAAAAGCTAATGCCCATTTCTGAAAACAGAAAATCACTGTTTCTGACAGTACATCTGTGAAGCCAGTTCTCAAGAACAACAGATGTATGAACATTTACAGAAAGCTTCAAGTTTTTTCAGACACAGACAGGTAATATTCTACAAAGCAGAAGGAAAGGAGAAAAAAGGTTAATCTAAGCAGTAAGCTACAGTAATCTAGAAGAAGAAAGTATTTTAAAAATCTATGAAGATTGAAAACTAGCAATTTTTTAAGCTTAATATTGCCTTTACTGCCTAATGGTTAGAGAAACTAAAAAGAGATGACAGCTCATGAGACAAATAATCCTGTCAAGTTTCCACAGATTGCTGCCTTGTTCTTTTCTTAATAATTAATGATTAAAAATAAGCAGCTACTAACAGAAACAAATATAATTAATGAAGGATTAGTCTTCCACACAGATTATAGGCTATTTTATGCATGTTTTAAACAACAGAACAGGATTCAGTGTTCACCTCAAAACTCCTAGGTATGAGCTTGGTGTAATTACACAGATAAAGGCTTATTTTGATTTCAGTTCAGCTTCAGAAAAAGTGATGCATATTTAATCACATCCCTCAAACAGAATAAAGTACAAAGAATGCTTGAAAGGAGAATAAATTAACTTCATCTAAATTTTTTAACCTAATTATGGTATTCATTGAAATACTCCAGCTTTATTTTCCTCTTTCTGATTGTGTTTTCTCACATTTAAATACGAGGAAAATAAGGAAATAACATACTGATGGTGTGAGCACTCAAAGCTGGGGGAAAAAAGTCTTAACAGCAAACCATAATTTCCATCTAAAACACCATGAAATCATTATATAAAAGCTACAAAATTACTCTGTATGACCTCTGCTCAAGTGAGACGAGATGATAAAAAATCTGATTTTTTCCCTTTTAAGTTCTAACAAAGCTGGGTTTACCTTCTTCACAAACACTGGGCATTAGACAAGGAACTCAATTTTTCACCAAACCTTTCCTGCTCACTGCCTGGTGAATACTTCCAAAATTTCATGAAATATCGTATTCCTGTGGATACCTAAAAGAACTCTAGAAGCAGCAAATGAAGGAGACCATACTGTCTTTGACAGACAAACTGTCTTCCCTGACTGACCAACATGGACATGTCTACAGTCATGGATCCTGGAATGTTTCCTATCCATCATGTGAGCAATCTCAGGCAAGGAATTAAATTGAGTCTTAGGTAAGACTAATCAGACAACCATAGTTGTTGAAATATTTTGGTTTTTTTTGTTGTTTGGTTGGTTGGTTTTTTCCCCCCAGAAGTTCGTGATTTCTACTGAAGAGGCAACTTCTCACAACAATCAGAAGGTTTTTATTTATAATAGCTATTTCCATAGGAAACAAGGAAGTGCCCAATCCATACATCCTGTAAAGTATGCAAATATGCTCTGCTGGAGAGATTTTACCAATGCAAGAGTTTCTATTTTGAATTTTATGTGCCAGAACTAGAGAGCTAAGGGAGACAAAAGTAGTTAACAGAACTGGAGGACAACACTGCTCTTAAAATTACAATATAAGTTCCTGGTATTAGACAAGTAACTATGTTGTATTTAACATGCAGTCTGTTTCTGAGGAAGTGTCAGAGTTGTTAAGCCTGTCAAATCATACACTGCTGAAAAATGAAGCCAAAAAGTAACTTAAGCTTTCATGAAGACATTACTTTCTAGAAAGTTCTTCTTCAAGAGTGACTAAATATGCTAATAACAAAAGATATTTTACTGTGTTTGAAGGGTGGTTGTAGTTAATGCAACTAAAAGAAAGGATGCATATTTTCAGTCACAGAAGTGGTGGACTGATACTTAATTTTCAGGCAAATCACTGACACTATCATAATTTTTCACATCCATACAGGCCTGTTTCACTTGTGTTTGCAATACCTTAGTTACATTCCCTGTCACCATAGCTATAAAAAATCCAAGTTCAGTGTTACAGCCTAAGAACTGCTACTCTGAAATTTAATTGTCAAAGAAGGAATTTTCCAACACAATCTCTTTCAAAACTACTGTATAAAATAACCACAGTGTAGTACCTCAAAGCTCATGTGTTCAAAGTTTTCCTTTGAAATGTTGCATTTATTGAGTACAAGTTTGTTGTTCTGGGTACACTGGCAAGAATACTTCTTCAATTGTAGAAATGCAAGTATTGAACAAAATGGGGTTAATATGTTTTAATTTGTGTTATATCTTGAAAGTGAATATCTGAGCACAGGATAGAGATGAATCCAATTTTATTCACAGCAACAACATGAAAACCAGCAGGCTTAAGAGATGCCAAGCAATAACCTTTCTTTTAATTGCTTCCTATATTTAGAGTGATGCTGCTTTATAATATTATCCTCTTTTTGAATTTCATCATAGGGAGGATATTATCTCAAGTATTTTCTATTTTATGCTAGATTTTCACTTCATGCACTTTATCACTGTAGTAGACAAACTTTTCATAGTTCAGAATGATATGAAATTATCTTCTTCTCCCCAGAAAAGCAGGGGAGGCAGAGTGAAATATTTCTACTAACCACAGTAGGTCACATCACATACCAAATAATTTTAATTGAAACTTCCAACTAATTTTCCCATCTCTGCCAATACAGTTTTCTCTACAAGACAGTCATTCCCTTCTTTCCAGAGAAGTGCTGCATAGGAGTTACTGGAGATGGTCACTGTCCCAGAACTTTAAATCAACTTGCAGCCTTTCCAGCCTTGCAATGTATATAAAGAACAAGTAATTCAGTTCACAGAAAAATGTTGATAAGAAGCAGAGTAGAAATGAGAATTTTGATAGGTTTCTCATACTCTACATGTTAATGAAACTCATTATAGTCAAAATAACTGGACTTTGTGAGCTTTATTTCCAGATGCATCACACTCCTCAGGACAGTTACCATCTAAAGCAGGACAGTTATCATCTAAAGCCAAATGATTCTTCTTCAAATGGACAAACCCAGACAAGAAAGACAGTATTACTTATGTTGCTGTGCGAAAGCTCTATCATCATTGGGAATGCTGTGAACACTCTTAAACTGAGTGACAGGAGAAATCAATTTTCTGCCAAAGAGGACTGCAAACAATTTGACAGGCTGCCTTCTTTTCATCTGTGGCACTTCAATCTGCTGTAATATACACATACATGCTGAAGAAAAAGTAGAGCCATAGATCATTTTCCATGCTAGACTTGTTTTCCAATTTCTGGTATGTGCATTCAGATCATCCTGCCCACATAATTTTTCTGCATGCAGAACAACAGGATAGATTCTCAAAGCTTTATCTATCTAAAGTGGCTTTAAAAGTGCTAAACAGTGTTTAGCGGCCATCTAACAGCAGAATACTCTTTCATACTTCTTGTATGTATCTCTCTGGAACAGAAATACTGCAGAAGAGAGTTGTGTATGAATAGTCAAATGAGAAATATCTGTTCCATTTATAATGTATGATTAAAATTATCCTCCCTGTCCCACCATTAAAAATTGAGAGGGAAGAAAATATTTCTAATGAACACCAGGTTACAGATACAGTGGTACTACATTTGAAATATTTAGTACAACAAAAAAGACCCAGTCAGGAAAAGGTAACAGGCAGCACCCAGCAATATGAAACCCATGAAAGCTTCCTTAAATGAAAAAACCCCCTGATGAATTAATTTCCCCCGACTGCAGAAAAAAGCCATAATGAACATTTTTATGATGCACTGAAGGAGAAAGAGCATCACAGACATAAAGGATTCTCAAGAGCTCATTGATACTCTGTCAACAATGATGGCAAAACAAAAATCTTGGGCTCTCTTCATCCTGAGAACACAAATACTGACAGGGATGTAGATGTAAAATCCCAGAACTTCATTCTTTGCTCCCTGTCTTAAGAATTTCACATCTCAGCTCTAGTCCAACAACAGTGGGGACTGAGTGTGCTCTTTGGTTAAGCTGTTCTGACAGAGAACATCAGGACAGACGCAGATTCCACTGCACTAGGGCATGGGTCAGAATGGTGCAAATTCCTCAGTAGGAAGGAGGACAGGTTGCTCTTATCTGGCTGCAAAAGTTTGTGGACTTCCACATATCCTAAGTCTTGTTAAAATCCAATGTCACCTTCACAGAATTCATTCAACCGTAACAACCAATTTTCAATATACACTTGCCTCATGGATTGCCATTTGAGCCCTCAAACCACATTCCCTATCACTTCACCCTCTTTAGTAAATATCCTGAGTTTCACTGTGGCAGAAAAAAGGCTGAACCTTAAAGGACACGATATAGTCTCACAATACATGGCAAAGGAATTTTATAATCACTAAAGCTGTGAAAGAAGGCAAATCTCTTGGCAAATCTTAGCAGAGGGTGTTACGAATGGCAAGCTGATCATCAAACAAAGCCAAGGTTGAAAGGCTTTTCACACGGCGCACTTTGCTTTCCCTCACCTGTGTCCACATCCTCACCATGTCTGTAAACATACTCATAAGGCAGGTACTTTTAACAGTTCTATATTCCCAGAGATGAGCATATTCTTCCAAATGCCAGACAAACTAAAAGAGTTTGAGCCTCAGACTTGTGAAGGAAAGTTGTGTCCCTTCTGGGCTGCAAGACATGAAGTAAGAGGCTGCAGCTCACCAGAAAGGCAGGACTCTTCTCCCTTGCCTGAGACATGACTAAAGAAACACACCATGACTACAAGAGTTTTCAATGTTTCTCTTAAGTGTTAGAACTGTAATTTAAAACCAAGACTATAAAGAATATATTAAACTAAAAAGATCATCGTATTGAAATTAATGCAAACTTTAAATTCACTGTTAACAAGATTAAAATGGTCAGAATCAACTATATTTCATGTTCCTTTGTATTATCCAGGTCTCACCTAGATCTCAAAAGAATTTTGTGGAGATATATAAGTATAAAATGTATGGAAGATTGTTATTTGTTCTGTTCTCCTAACATATTTCTCCATAATTTTAAAATAAGAGATGACTCAGTTTGCTGGGGTTGCATGAACAGATTAGTTATTTAGTTCGTGTCACATCATGCAGCGGTGACAATTTCTGCAATCTGGGGCTGTGAATCCCAGAAAAAGATGGAGACAAAGCCTAGGACAGCATGTAGGATTGCTCTTAGTATGATGGCACTAATAACAGCAAGAAACAATAACAATGACAACAATGAAAGAGTTGAACAAAACAATCTCCCTCTTCACATTAGAAACCTGTTTCTCTCCAAAACGTTTGTAGGTTGGTGGTTTTAGGGTATCACTGTTGCTTTTAAGTTTTGAGAGAGCATGAAGTACTCACATTTGCTCTTTCATTTGGAAGTATGGTATGACACAAAGGGAGACTGAAGAGCAAAAACTCCAAGAAGCATTATTTACAAGAACAAGGAAGAAAAATGTAAAGTCTGCTTTTTAATAACAAATAAACCTATTTTTCAAAACCTTGCAAATAAAAAATGAAACCAACCAATGCAAAATCAGCTCAGCAAGTTATTCCAAAGATGGAAATTTTACTACTTCTGGCAGGACACACTGTTTTGGGAACAGCCATTGCTAGGCCTCTGCTGCCCAAATACCTGCAGGAGTTACCATTTCCAACAAACATGCCTTTTAACTCTGTTTAAGAAGGAAGAATTATGTGCAGTTGTAAATTTTACAAAAATTTCTAAGTACACACATACATAATGGAACAATATTGAAAAGCAAATGCTTTTGGCTAAAAAACACCAGTGAACAGGGTGTCTTCTGTCTTACTTTGTTCAACTTGCCCAGGCTTCCCAACTCAGAAAAAGATAACTAAATATGAAATTATAGGTAAACGGGAGCATAAACAGTCTAAGAACTCTCCTGTAATTGCTTAATTTTCTGCAAAAACCAGACATTGAAAGCAAATAAGTACTCACTACAAATAAACAAAATAAAACAAACAAAACACACATCACACCAACCCAACCAACCAAAAAAAAACCCTCCAAAAAGCCAGAAGAAAGATTTTTGGGCTTAATTAAGGAGGTGTTCTTACCTTAATATACCTACAATTCTTTTAATAGCACATTGGACAACATCCTTGGGAGAAAGGCCTAGATCTCCAACAGCCACGTGTAACAACTGCTGCATCATGTCCAGGGGCTGACCATCTATACACATGGCTACTGCTTGCTCATGGATTTTTTCTTTCTCTGACCTTGACAAATCATATAAATAGCCATACCTCTGTAGCGTATCCTGGGAACAGATAATTTTTGGAACACTAATCAGTGTATTCCTTATTTACAGGGCTGTAGCAGTTTTCCTTTCTGCTAAGAATTAACATATACCGAGAAAAAGAAAAGATTGATGGAAGTGAATTTTCAAAACCCAGGCCAACAAAACCAAAGGTAGAAAACATTAATAAAATATGACAGCAGATTGATGTCTATCATTGCTAGTCATGGTAACACTCAAAGCAAGCACTTGATCAGTAATCATTACCTGTTCGCTGCTTTTCAAATAAGTGATAAAACTGTGAGTCAGTGTTTCCAGATGAGCAAGAGATTGTTGCAAGTGACTCAGAGTTTCTTCATAAGCAGCAGATGGATTTTCAGCATCTTTCATGTCATTCTCAGAAGTTTTTTTTCTTGATTTCTCAGAAAGATGTTTGACTGCCTTAATAGCCTTCTTAGTCACTTCTATCCTGGCTTCAACTGGCAGCTGAAAAAGATTGCTCAATTACTTATTCATTCATTACCTGTACACTACTATTTGTATTACAGCAGTGCCAAGAGGTCAGGTGGCTCCACTGCTTCACAACACAGCATAAAACTAAATGAAGTATTTAATGGAAAACAACTTTATTTCTTACTCGTCATTTATTTAAAAGTGATCACTATTCCATTACTTTCTTCTGCTGTCCTTTTTACTGACGTTGACTCTTGCACATTTTAAACCATATGAAACTTCTTTTCTTATTAATATTTATTATTTTTGTAGACTGCCACCTTTTAATCTTTGATTTTTAATTCTTCATTGAGAGATGTCTGAGAATAGCTTTACAGGATTGACTGATAACTCACTTAAAGTTAGTTTCCTCAGGTTTTGACCACTGTTTAAAATATATCCCTAAGACCATAACCATAAGCAAAAAAACCCAGGAGGATCTACAATTTTTAAAACAACCTATTTAAAGTCCGAGTTATACAAAATAGTAAATATACAATATTTTTAAAGACCTGTACAAAATCACTAGGCATTAAACTGAAACAAAGTCTGGCTTTCTTGTTTCTGGAAAGACACAGATTCAGCTGTAAGTCCAGAACAAAGTCTGAAGTATGATTTTAGACATTCATGTATAATTTGTTCATTTGTAATTTCAAGTACAGTTTTAAGGATGCCTGCAATATACTTTTTAATGGGTGGGAATGTCCTCCGCCTAAACTCTAAACTCAAAGCATTAGGTACTTTTAACATCAGGTGTTTTAGTTACTGGAATACTGAACAAAGACATATAAACAATTTTAAATTTCAAGCTGAAATACACAAGAAATAGAAAGCAAAGCTTGAATCTGTATGACACAGTGAATAGGAAATAAGATGAATTATCATAAAAGAGAGCAATTAAACTGCTATAGCATTGTTCATACAAAGTCCAATAGAAGTTTACATCATGAATTAAACTAGCTACTTGTAAAGCCATGAAAAGTTTGATAAGGATAAGCCAAAAGTGAAAGATGAAGAATTTACTTCTGGGTTGTTTGTGCTGTTACTGTGAACCACACTAATGGTCTACTAGATATTTTTATGAACATTATTGTTAGAGCTAAGAAAATTTGCCAGTCTTAACACAATACAAAGGGAATTTTACCATATAGTTTCAAATGCAACAGTTTCGTTCCCACTCAAAGTAATTAAATTTGTTACTGTGAACAAGGTCTCAATATCAGGTTTTACTCTAAGCAAGGAAAAGGTGATAGTTTCCATATCACATTAAAATGTAACAACCACAGCTGGATTTATATATCCATTTTGTAAACATGCTAAGAGAGGAAAACAGCTACATATTTCATTTTTCCTCTTCTAGTGTACACTCTAATGTTCAAAATGCAATTAAGAGAGATGCAAAAGGCAAACAATTTAAGTATTCAATCTAACTTATATCCTAGAAAACAGTGCCAATATACTGCCATTTAAGACGTCATGATGCCCTAAGCACATGCAGAATAAAGCATTCATAAAAACTAAAAAGGAAAAAAAAAAAAAAAAAGAAAATACAGGTTTTTCCCAAGTCTGTTTTAATTTTGCATACACATTTGCATAGTGCCAAAATGCACCACTACGAACATATCATTTCTCTGGTTATTTTATTCCAAACCATGAATAGCTCTCTCCTCTGTACTTCTAGTCAGCTTCAGTAATGAGATTTGGTATCAGAGCCAGTGATAAAAATGTAGCTTAGGGGCTAGTTCAAGCTTTGTTTGCATGTGAAGTTTTATTTTTAAAAAGCTTTTACAGTTTAAAAAGATTCTTAAATCTATACGCTATAACGTGTAATGAAAAATCCTAAAAATCTCCTTTCAAACCAAAGAACATCACATACTATTTCAGCTCAACAGATTTTACTCCTCAGGGTAAAAACTAATCTCATAAGCCTATTCTCCTCAGAGTACGTAAGTATTTCTTAATGAAGTATTGTACGAGTAACATTTACTTGCATGTGAAGATATTGACCCTGCTACTCCTATTGCCACTGATTAACATGCAAGCATGAGACTATGGAAACAGCTCCACTCCTTTTAATGCCACAGGAACCTTGGATCCCAGTAACACTGAATCACAGAATGGCTGGAAGGGACCTCCAAAGGGCATCTGCTCAAACAGAGCCACCTAGAGCCAGCCAGCTGCCAACGACCACATTCAGGTGGCTCTTGCATTTCTCCAATGTGGGAAGACTCAACAACCTCTCTGTGCAACTTGTGCCTCATAACAAAAAATGGGTTTTGATGTTCACATGGAACTGGGTCCAGTTCCCATATCTGCCACCAAATCACAGAATCACAGAACGGCCTGGGCTGGAAAGGACCTTAAAGATCATCTAGTTCCAACCCCCTTGCCATGGGCAGGGACACCTTCCATTAGACCAGGTTGCCCAAAGTCCCATCTAAACTAGCCTTGAACACTGCCAGGGATGGGGCATTCGCAGCTTCTGTGTGGACATCCTGTTCCAGTGTCTCACCACCTTCACAGTAAAGAGCTTTTTCCTAATATCTAATCTAAACTTACTCTCTTCCAATTTGAATCCACTTCCCCTCAGCCTGTCAGTACATGCTCTTGTAAATATCTCTCTCCATCTTTCCTGTGGGCTCCCTTCAGGTACTGAAAGGCTGCAATTACATCACCCCAAAGCCTTCTCTTTTCCAGGCTGAACAATCCAAATTCTCTCAGTCTTTCCTCATAGAGGAGGTGCTACATCCCCCTGATAATCTACAACGCCTTGTTTGCTACCACTGAGCATGACATTATATGGTGCAGAATGCAACTCTGGCCAGTCCAGGTCAGCTGTCCTGGCTGTGTCCCTTGACCACTTTTTGCCTACCTGCAGCCTACGCAAGGCTGAGGTGTTGAGATAAAAATAAAGCCTTGATAGTGTACAAGCAGTGCTCAGCAACAGTCAAAATGCTGGCATGATCAACATTGTTTCAGTCACAAATCCAAAGCACAGCCCCATTGAGGCTGCCATGATGAAAGTTAACTGCACTCCTACCAGATCCTATAAAATTCATGTGGAAAAATTTTTAGCGTATGTAAGGAACCAGTTAAAGAAAGGATATTATTAGAAAAGTTTCCTATTATGCAGTCTTGAAGCAGATTTAATTAAAGTAACTATATAAATGAAAAGCACAAGAGAGTACCTTGTACTGATACTAGAAAAAGAAGTACTGTCAATACCCATGGAGAAAACAAGGTCAGACAAGGCGAACTGGCTGAACTGGAGCACAGTAATAAAAAGTGATGAAAAGAAGCCAAGTAATTCAAAAAGTAACATCTGAATGCAGTCACGCTATGCAAGAACATTTCTTGTACACCTTCAGGCAATGTCATGCCCTGTCTTTTTCCTTAGTGTTTTATACGGCGTTAAATCAATCAGCCATACAAAAGATAGTGAACAATATTCTGAGCATTTTTTTTTTAAACTAAGCTTTTTTTATGAGTATTTAAAATAGCATTTAAAGTCATTAAAGTCAAGAAAATGATATAGGTTAATATCCAGTTGTAACAGGTTCCCATTCCACACCTGTTTGGTGTGTGGTCAAAATGTGGACATTGTATTCCTGCTCGAGGAAGGAAAAAAGAAAAGAAAATGGTCAAAAAAGTATTACTGACTCGGAGAAAATAAGTCAATCTTTCAACTAAAATCACTGACTTGCAAGAAGAGTTCTTTTGAATCAGAATTTGGAACAGAAGTTATAAAAGATGGAATATTAAACAAAAAATGTCATCAGCCATAGTCCAAATGAATGCAGCTGAGACTATGGAAGGCTGTGAGAAAGAGCCCATGGTAAGGAAAATTTCAGCTTCTCTTTCTCTACAGAAGACCTGACTGATGATACCACTGCTTTTTATTCTGCTTTTCCTATCTAAAGATGTAGCCTTTTCTTCCTAATCAACATATTGTGCCAATCTCCATTTGCAGTGTGTGTTCAATAATGAAAACACAGTGATTAAAAACGATTGTTTTCAGTTGTGTTTTTGTTGTGCTGGGCTTTTTTTCCAGAGTACTGTTAATCAAAAAACCATCAGGGCAATGACCTATGAGCTCTGAAACAGATGGTTCTTTGAAGACATAACCGACTCTTTAGCACAATGAACAAAATGCTGGCAATGAAGGAATTCTAAAAAAAAATCCCCAAATTACCTATAATGCTTCACAAAGATCACAGAAACAGGAACAAATGGGAAGTCATCATGATAAAAGTTGATATGATCAATGCTATAGTTAAGAACCTATGACATCAGTAATATTTAAAAGCAAACAGAGCTGCTGGAAAAAAAATGGCAATTCAAAATGCATGCACAAATATAAGAAGTAGTTCCAAAACATATTTGGAATATCTCCGATATAGGAAAAAATCTGTTCCATACACAAAAATAGCCTATTCTTAACATTACAGAGATAGAATGATTTATTTTTTAGTCAGAAAGACTTAAATAGTTAAACAGAGTTAAAAGCATTTCTGAGTAGAAGTGCCACAAGCAGGAACCCTCTCACTGCTTGCAGTGAGCGTCTGTGGTCAAGGGTTCAATACTTCAGTCCTTCAATGTGTGAGGAAGGTCTTTGCCTGTTTCATTTATCACAAACACAAAAAAATATTGTATCAGTCTTTACCTTCTTCAACTACATTAACCATGTTACTTTGGGTCTGTGATTTACTGAAGTCCTAATATGATGCATCTTTGCTCACACAGCTCCCACCATGCAAGGTTACCACTTCTATGAACCCTTAAGGCTTGGGAACTAAATCTCATCTTCCAGGTGGTAACTCACTTCTATTGATTGCAAGAAACATGGGAGAAAACAATCTCTGACTTCCTAGAGCTAAAACTACCTAAAACTGCAACACATCAACTACAGTCAGTGTAACAATGTTAGCTGCCTTTTCATAAGTGCAAACTCCTTATCCATTTCTCCAATTTAGACATTCTCTCAATCCTTTTGCCCAGTCAAGCAGTGTTCATTCATCCACCTTCTCATTCAGTCACTTTTGGCCCAATTCACGAGAAAGTTAAAATGAAGAGCTTGTGGAAAGGAACAGGTGAATAAGAGGGCCCCTGTCAAAGCCCATCACATTCCCGTCTTTCTCAGTAAAAACAAAAAGTTGCAGAAGCCAGCACTAAATCCCTGTGTCTTCATTCCCTTTTACGTAATTACATATTCTACTCCCAGGTTCTCTGCCACATCCAAGTGACACACAAGAAGAAGAAGTTGCCTATTGCTTTGCTGGCCCATCACTGCCTCTCCTTACTACTACTGACATACTGGAACAGCGGGGGATATTCTGATGTCTGTTTCCTAGGTTCCTATGTGGTGACAACAGCAACGGTACCTTTCAAGCTGAACACATGTAGCCTACACTGCTATGTAGTCAAACTCATTATCACTTGAGACTTTTCTCGATTTTTTCTGACCAAAAAGGGTTTTATGATGGAGATACTGTGCCACAAGAATAACAACAGAGTGGATCTCATCATCTCCCTGGACTACTCTCTCTCTCTCCTTTCCCATCTTCCCCTTCTGACATTTTGAGGGAGTGGGAGGGAGCTGAGAGGGTATGCAACATTTGTTTTATGGGGTTTTTTTGCCAATTCACCTCCCAGCACTCCTAAAAAACCAACTTACACTATCTCACTTTAAACTTCTCAAATTTCCTCTATGTGAGAAAGCTCAGTTGTCTCAGTGATAGCACAAATTATTTCAACGATAATGACCATGGTTTTTTACATTCCGACTAAATATCAGCACTTCCATGAAATACCCAAATGCGCATCTGTTATGGGAGTAGGAAACGGATATAGTAAAGTATTCGGCCATAGAACTGGGCTAGGAAGAAACTGTGAATTAGAGATTAAAAGAGTGAGCACGTGATTAGGGCAGCTTCAAACCACATAAAATTTAAGTAACAGGTGCAAGCCAAAAGGCAGCTTTTATGTATGAAGCATTTTTCAGATAAAAGGTAGAGGAAATAGACCTCAGAGATAAGTTTCCAGGGTCTACAATGACAATTTCTCATTGTATACTTCTACTTGAAAACTGAATGGGGTCCTGAGGCAAAACTAGTTGCAAGCTGGTTAAACAGCTGTTTCAATCCCAAACCCAGTGCATGGCACACACTAAATTAGATGATGTGACCAACTGTTTCAAGCACTTCTTGAGTATCTCTCATGGCCAAAAAGCTAACAGATTTCTACTACAAAATCCTGCCTGGCCACAAACCACAATAATCTTGCCATCACTATTTCTCTTCTGCTATCCCTATTTTCTACTCTCAGAAGAGTAGAGAAACTGTATTAGAATCCTGAACAGAAGCAAACAAAGGAAAATAATCAAAGTGTTTCAAAGCAGACACACAGTAGAGGATATTCACTCTCTCCCTGCACCATTCTTCTGGAATAAATGAGAAATAACCTTGAAATGCCTGAGACACATTAACAGCAGAGTTTCAAGTAGTCACTAGCAGTGACCATATGTGAAGACAGTATTTCCTTCTCATGAGACAAGTTGTGCCCTTGCTACCTCAGTCCAAGGCAATTAAGATCTCAGGATGAGTCTCCAGTCTTTCCTGATAAGCATCAAAAAGGACCATTACGTGCTAGAAGGGATCAAAACATGTAAGCCAAGACACCAGTTCTGCAAAAAAGGCTTCAGAGAATAGCTGATGAAACTAGTGATAAAATGCGTTGGTCTACCACAACAATCAGATCACAGCATAAATTTCGTGCTGACAAAGCTTTTTATTTTTCCAGCTAGAAAGTTTTTTTCACCAAATTCTGATATAGATACAGGTTAGATGGGCTCTAATAAACCTATACTAATATTGTGGGAACACTAAAGCAATATCCAAAGAGGGAACACACTGAAATTCACCTCATTAAACAAGGTGAATAAATACCTCAGAAAAATAATCACAATCCAAACCAGAAAAGATAAACAAAAAAACCCCTACAGAATACTTTAACTTTATCTGAAATGAAAAGGTGATAGTCAAGACATCTCTAGATCTTTTAATAAGGTAATATCTAAGAAATCTCATTTCTCTCCTATGCGTCACAGTAAAGATACATAAAGCATGGGTAAAACTTTATGCTAGAAATATCCTTATAAGTAGCTTTCACTGGGCAAAAAGAAACTGCAGATCTGGTAATATATGTTACGCACATAAAAGCATGTTCTTGCAAAACCAGGCTTTCAGCCAGACGGAGATTATGACAGAATTTATAATTTATATTATTACAGTGCTCAGAAACCATATGCACTGGGCCAGAATGCTTCCTCTGTGGAGCATCTTATTCCGAATGCAAAAGCCTAGTACTAAGCACAAGCCTGTGGGACAATGAATTTTAGGATGAGCACATAAACAAACACAACCACCCCAATATCTGGTGGAGGGACAACACAGCAGGGCGCAGGCAACCCAGGAGGTTCCTGGAATGCGTTGATGACAACTTCCTTCTCCAAGCGATAAAAAAACCAACTAGGAGAAGCAGTATGCTGGAACGTGTTCTCACCAACAAGGAAGAGCTGGTGGGGAATATGAAGCTCAAGAGTAGCCTGGGCTGCAGCGGCCATGAAGATCCCTAGTGCAAAGAGGAGGGTGCACAGCAAGTTCACTACTCTGGACTTCAGGAGAGTGGACTTTGGCCTCTTCAGGGATCTGCCTGGTAGAGTACCACAGGATAAAACCAAGAGGGTCCCAAGAAAGCTAATTGATATTGTCCTCCAAGCTCAGGAGCAATGAATCCAAACAAAGAGGAAGTTGGCCAAAAATGGTAGGAGGCCTGCATGGATGCACGAGGAGCTCCTGGAAAAACTCAAAACACAAAAAGGAAGCCTACCTGAAGCAAGAGCAGGTATCCTGTGAGACATACAGAAGAATTGTCCCAGCAGCGAGGGATCAGATTGAATTGCTGAATGGTTGTATGCAAGGAGTTGTATTAACGGCTTGATGTCCAAGTGGAGAGCACTGACAAGGGCATTCCTCAGGGGTCAGTACTGGGACTGGCACTGTTTAAGATCTACATCAAAGACATGGACAGTGGGATTGACTGAGACCAGAGGAGGCTCAGAGGGCTGGAGCACCTCTCCTATGAAGACAGGCTGAGAGAGCTGTGGCTGTTCAGTAAGGAGAAGACCTCTTTGAAGACCTTAGAGCAGCCCTCAAGTACCTCAAGGAGGCCTGCACGACAGCTTTCGACAAGGGCATGTAGTGACAGGACAAGGGAGAATGGCTTTAAATGAAAGAGGACAGGTTTATATTAATCAGATATACAGAAGAAATGCAGCAACCCCCCATGGGCAAGGGGGCTGGAAGCAGATGGTCTTTACGTTCCCTTCCAACCCAAAACATTCTGTGAAACACAAAGTATCTGATTCTCTGCTGAACACAGGGACTTTGGGGTTCCCTCCAAAACTCTCATATCCACAGAGCTGACTCCCCTAACTGAATAAAAATCCTTATTTTTAATACTGGCAGTCATAAAAATAAGAGATAGGCAGAGCAAGGTAAGTTTAAAAATTTATCTTTAAATACTGCAAAAATCAAAACTATAACATTTATTGAGACTTTCTTCTTGATACTCTACTGAACTCATACTATATGCCTCACCTGAGGACTAAAATTCTTTAAAAATATCTGCTTACCTTTGTGACAGCTTTGGAAGAAAAGGTAATTTCATCAATGAAAGTAACAATATCATCTGGATCAAGTCTATCCAAGTATTTCGAACACATATCGTATGCATGTAGCCACTCATCCGTGGTTTCTGGTATCTTTTTAATGAGATGGTGATCGCCATTCCAAAAAAGTTTTTGTAACCAGACAGCATAAAGAGAGCTTGGTGACAGCATGCTGCCATCTTTTTTAGGAATTTTGGGAGCCAGTTTGGAAATAGATAAGATATTTTGACTTGTAAGGATGGGCTCCAGTGTTTCCAGAGGGTTTTCATTTTCATCTGTTAGTTTTTTGTAATTAAGACCTAATGACAGAAGGAGAAAGAGTTAAAAGTTATTAATAATCAAGCCTTAAGTCTTCATTAATTTTAAAATATGTATTCTGATCATGTAACAATTGGTACTTACCACTTAGCAAAAAAATGCAAGGCACTAACCACATGTAAACTAAATATGGTCAGCTAGAGACAGGACATGCAGATCTATTTACATCAATATCTACATAATCAAGACCCTGTTACTACTCTGGTTCCTACAGGAACAAAACCCTTGCAAATTAATCTAGGAACAACAAAAATATTTCAAGCAATGATACTATTTTATGATCTTTGCATATAATTCCCAAAGATAATTGACTTCTAATTGCCATGTTCTTACTCATACACTTCAGGCCTGAAACCTCTATAATACTTTGATGTTGTTCCTTGACTCCTATCTATCTCCAAACTATGCCAAACACTTGAGAATTTTGATTAAGGGTGTAGTACAACAGATTTAATTTTTTGCCATACAAGGTGACTAATTTATGTCTGATATATGGTCTCAGGATTTTTTTTTTTTTAAATAGGTAGATTTATAATTTAAATAGGTAGACTCTATTTTTTTAAATAGGTAGAGTTCTTGGCAGATTTTTCTTTGACAAGCATCACAGAACTTGAGTGTTCTCATCAATAAGAACTGAAGGTTATCACTCCCGTCCAAAAAAACTATTGACTTTTTTCTTCCTGCAATACATGAATTCATATGCACCATCTTTCCAAACTCTGCAGCAGAGTTAGTGTCTGATACAGATGAGGTTCCAGTATCGAACAATTAATTCATCCCCACAGTACATAATGCCATACAGTGTATATTTTTCATTCTGGATTTGGAGTTGTACAACTGAAATTAAAGATACTGTTAGTACCTAATAAGCAAATTAAAACTAGTATTCAAAATTTCAGTCCTTTGCAGCACCACATTCAGTAATTGTCTGAAAACGTAGGACTAAAACCAATGCTTTAATTCTGCAAAAGCAAAAGGTAACATCAAGGATATAACACAACCAATAATTATCCTCTTTAAGACAAACAAACACACAAAATGCTTAAAGTTCTTAACAAATTCTGCAACTGAGACTTCTGAAAGGTACACTGCATTAAGTCCTTTGAGAATATTCATGTTAAACTTGCAGTGTTAAAAATTATGCTCTAGGAGACTGGTATTTTTTATTTAAAAATTCAGTATGAAATACTGCCAATAATTTTAAGTTGCATCACCACCAGAAATCTGATTTCAAAGTATTTTTTTCTTGCTGTGATTAAATACATTTCTAGTAATACAAAGAGAAGGAACTTAGGCCTATAAGACTACTAAATTACTTGCATTCATCTCATATGCTCACAGAAAAAACAATTGCCCAGAGAATATAAACTAGCTAAAAATAATCATGTCAATACTTGGATAACAGAAAAATAAATACAGCTATGAAGAAAAGAAACAGGTACTCTCCTACCTGGTGCAACTGCTTTGAATTTTTTCAAGAGTCGGATGTGAGTTTCAGGTTTAAGAGTGTGGTTCACCACATCTGAGCAACCACAGTTCTCAAGCAGTGTAAAATAGTAAAGCAACCGCTGGTGATCTTGGCCTTCAATACTTGGGTAAACATACTTAACCATGTGTTCATGGAAGGTTTCAGGACTGGTTTTCAAAGTTTCAAATAGACCAAGACTTTGTGCTCTTTCTTCTACTTCCAGTGTCGATAACCTGTGTTTAGAAATAACTTTTGTTTAAGGCGTGGATGTGCCATGAAAGACTCTTCAGCTGCACACCCAGGAGACAGGACAATACTTTCCTCTGTTTAAGGTCTCATTCACAAATATTTAGAGAGTTGTATACTCTATAAACAAAAGCTAAGCAACTCGGACATGCAGATTACAGGTTATGAATATTGAAGTGGGATTCAAGGCAGGATTTCACACATGTGAGTATAGCTATATGTAAAAGGAAATATATATCCAGGGTATGTGTAAAAGAAGCCTTTATTAAACAAACAAACCAACCACTTGTGGCTGAATGATGCTCAAAGATGCTATAGCCCAGTTAGAAGTCTTCCCAATCCATTACATTCTATTTTTTGTAGTTGATGAGTACCTGTGCATACCTTGCGAGATATTATCACTGAAAATTGGCTCTTGCCCAGAAGTTCATCTGTTTGACACTATTATTCATGCTCAGGACTCCTTGACAGTTTACCAAGTTGCTTCTCAAACTGTCATCCACAAAAGCTTATGAAAATATCAGCAAGCCTTGTGTTGACCTCAGTCAATCTCACTGCTTCAGGAAATTTTTCCTGACTCGTTTGAAAGGAATACATTAGCTCTTTCACAGCATGAATTCAGACACCTCCAACTGACTATATAAAAGATAATCAATCCTTTTTCCCTCAGCTGTGAGAAAAATGGGAGCATATAATCTTAAATTTATGCCTTTCTCAACTGAAAGTTTTACCTAAATCTGACGAAAGAAGTAACCTACAGATGACTCCTATCTCAAGTTTCCACAGACTCCAATCATATGGCATGTTAGGTAGTACATTTCATTTGGAAATCTAACATCTTTTAATACCATTTGATTTTCCTCTACCTTTAAAACTGATTGAATTAGAATTTCATCACTTTTCCCCCACATATACATGACATATGTTAGTGCTTCTCTTTGATATCCAAGTAAAATATGTCGCACTTTCATTCCTAAAGATGATTCTGTTACAGCAAATACCACAAACACAACCTCTTCTGTTTAAAAATTATTCTCTGATTTCTGAGGGAGAATAAGATATTTTTGAGTTATTTTTACATCTACAACCTTCCCCAGTTAGGTTGTTACCTTGAAAGGTTTATTTTAGTTCTATACATTCTTTTTATTTGCTAATTGTTCTACAGTATTAATGAAAATAAGTATGATATTAAGAGAAATAAAGCATCATTCACTTTTCATATCAGGCGAAACAGACACTTGGACCTGATGTATTTCAAGAGTGTGATTTCACTACTTTTTCATTTTCATACCCAAAGTTTAAAGGCTAGCTGAGCATTAAATTATATGAACAGGATTGACGGATGTGTGCTGTGTGTTTTTAGGGCACGGCTGATGGTGGATAGGAAGAGTTAGTTCACGGTGTTGGTTCAGAAAGATTCCGGAACAAGAGGTTCTGTGATAGGCAAACAAAATTTCCCACTGCTAAAATCATAAAATGCATTTTACAGTTTTGATAATCAAATGTGATCAGATTCTTCAAAAGAAATAATTATATTTCCATTTAATTTTTAAAAAATATAATTCTGAACACTTTTCAGACTCATATTTCACAAAAAACCATGTAATATTTCTTTGTCATCAAGTAATCAAAGAAATAGTTAATACAAACTATGTAAGTCCTTCTGAGCTTCTCCCTATGTAAAGTGGCTTACAGAAATACTGCCTATTTGGTTAAAGAGATTAAGTCTTATAACAAACTTCTTTTCAGTTCAGAATGAATGCATAATGAAACACATATTATTAATGCCATAATCCCAAGACTCCAATATACTGTAATGGTCAATCAATTTTAAAATGAGATTATGATACTACAGAAACATGCTCAGCAGCATATTATGCTATTATACCTCAATTTTTAAGACTTTTTTTGAATTTCACTTGGAAAAAAAATGGTTACTCTGAACTTCAATGATTTCAGCATTCTATGAATACTAACTCAAGGAGGACGAGAACAAAGAAAATGATAGGAAACTGTTGCAAAACACCTCAGGTAATATTCTATTCCCAGAGAAGGCAGCTGGCTCACATTCACCCTAGTGTTGCCATGTTTATATGCTGACTGTCTGTTTTGTTTAAAGCAGTAAATAATTTAGCAGCATCAAAATTTAGAGAGTATGACTTCTCTGTTTTCTGGAGGAAGCAAAAAAAAAATCTCAGAACATTATTTCATCTTGTCAGATAATTCACCAGGCTTTGTTTTTTATCCCTCATGTTTTATAAAAAGTTTTAATGCTTTTTAATTAATAGTTAATGTTAAGAGAGGTACAAACACTGCTGCAAGCTAAAGGTGCTTTAACAATTTAACACTCGAAACAAACCAAACTAATTTGATCATGTCTGTCAGAACAGTAGATAAGAGCTGTTGCATTACACAGGAGTTCTACATCACTGTCATCTGCATGTGCTATTCAGGCAAGTAGCTTAGTCTTCCATCAAATGGGTTTATTCATCTTTCAGTGGGCAAAAAGTACCTGACTGACAAGATGTCAGAGGTTAGTAAACAGCAAAACTCTTTAAAAAAACAGAGAAAATATCAAGTATCAGGACATATTACAGTGACTGTAAGAATAATTACAAGTTGCTACTGGAAGAGAGAACTAAGCATTCAAAACTGTGGAAACCTAAACACAGGAAAAAAACCACTAAAAACCTAAACACTGAAACAAAAGTCCTGGAATACTTTGAAGAACAGTGAGACACATATGAACTGTTACCCTTGCCTGCAACACCGATTTTCACAGCTGGTTACAAAAACATCACATGGGAAAGACAAAATTCCCATACAATCACAAGACAAATGAACACACAAACCAAACTCCACCCTCAATATAATTCAGTTCTGTCCTGGGTTAGCATTTATTTCTGTGTAACAGAATTGCATGTGCATTTGCAGAGGACACAACTTACCCACTGTCGGTGAATAAAAACTCCAGATGGGTCATATAAACTTCCCAAAGTGGAACATTGTATCGCTGAGCCAAAGAAACAGCAATCTTGTAGACATTTTCTTCAAGTGTTCTTATAGAGGAGAGACATGAAAAAAAACAAGGAAAAGTTATGTGAAGCCCTTTGAGACATAACATGAAAATATTTACATTATAGAACTATTTCTTTCTTGTTTTATGAAAAAAAAAATTTTTAAAATAAAAATACATGAAGTGTGTCTTCCTACATTTATGTATACTTGGTGTTCCATTTGGGGAAAAAAAATAGAAGGGAAAAAACCATACAGAGATATTCCAAAGACAAGCACCTACTCCACACACATTTTGGTTCTCAATGGCAGCTTCTACCCAACCTCTGTGCTAAAGCAAAAATCTCAATTCTCATTTCAAAGTGATGAAGGATGTAACTTGCACATTTAGCATTTATTTGATTCAGTTGCCACACCTACAGTATTTTAGCACACTGTAAGTCCTCAAAGCTCTTCTGAGAAGTTCACAGACAGAAACACTCTTAGTATTTTCAGACTAAAAGGTGTGAAGATGTCCAGCTCACTCTGTCCTAAAATCCTTTTTTGTTATTGCATAATCCCTTTAACAAAACAATAGATGGAGAATCTGTTAAATTATGAAAACCTAAAAGTTAACTTCATACTAATTTTTACTAATCCAGTATAGTATGGTTCAAATAGAGACAAAAGGTTCTTGTTTTTAGGCTGGCATAGGAGCAATACTATTAAGGCTGATGCTGCGGGTTTTGGGTTTTTATTTCAGTTTGGTTTTTTGGGTTTTTTTCTTCAGGATAATACCAAGAAAAACACTATCTGTTTGTAATTACTTCCTAATAGGCCTGTCATGAACAACTTCTTTAGAATGTATTTAATGTGAATGCCACTGACCCTATTGTTTTAGATGCTTTAATTAAAAAGTCACGTGTGACTAAGGAAAATGCCTTACACAATATGAACTATTACAAAATACAATTGCAAATGCAAGTAAATTAGTTTACAAAATTATATTAATGTAAGACTCATGTTAATGCCATAAACTCGAGTGACCTTATCTCACTATGTTTAACAACTTCCTCAGATAGTTTACATTGTGGCTCCACAAAGTCTTCCCTCTAAGTACCCCCAGGATTAAAGAAAACAGTAAAATTTTAGCACGTTTTTTATTTCTTGATCAACATGACTTACAGCTGGATTCTAGGACTTCCTTGCCACCCTAGGTCAACAACTGACAAATCCATACACCTTAATTCTGATATTTAGATGTTCAGTCCAACACAACAATACATTCCACTGTGATAGTTGCTACAGATATTGTAGAATTAAAATAACATATATGATGCTGAGTAGAAAAAAAAAGGGTCAAGAAAAAACATAATGCTGAAAAAACCTCACAACTAGCTATCAGAATAGCCTTTGGATTATAACTATTGCTCTAATAGTTAAAAAAACCCCAAACAAACAACAAAACAAAGCCACAAAAAAACCAAAATCTAAAAAAGCAAAATATCTTGTAATGACTCAGTTACGACAACCCCTGAAAAACATCAGGCACTGTACTCTGAATAACCTGCATACAAAGTAAAGGAGGAACAACACAAGCATCAAAATTAAAATAGAGACATATATTTTAATATAAATAAGAGTATTTACTGATATCCATTTAAGAAAAAGAGAGAAAAAAGAAAGAAAAATATCCCACACATAATCGTGTCTCTTCTGTTCCAATGGCCACAGCACTTTCCCTCTGATCTTCCATCTCAGCAACGCTTCCCACACCCAACCTCTTGAGCTAGACTCAATACTTCCATGGAAACAGAAGAGGTTTTAACTCAGTAGGCAGTGGTGTATGTATTAAGAGGAGGATGATCTAAAATTTTTCAAAAATACTTGATAAGTCATCTGATCTTTTAGAGGCAGATGCTCTGTTTTTTAACATTAACAAGTCCCATAACAACCCTACATTGTAAATTCCAGATTAGTAGCCAAAGTTTGTGCAGGTGGTCATTCAGCTCATAAAAGCAGATCTTTTTTTAATCAGGCATACACAACAGCTCTTCCCAAACCACAGCACATATAAACTTACATTCCTTTGCATTTTCCAGAAATCATTTGATGTACTGTCAACAAGGGGATTACTAGTTTTAGTGAGGGTGAAGATTTCTGCAAAAACTGCACAGCAGGTATACCACTGGCTAAAGGGAAGATGAGAGGATATTCAGGAAAATGTACACTGAAGGAGATGAGGTTAATGGCAGTTGTCTGCAGGCACTGATCTCAATACTTGCATTAATTAAGAACAAACAAACAAACTAAACACCCTCAGAACCACAATATATTATTTTCCTTGTATCATCAGTTCAGATACATACTAATCTTGACACAAGGAAAAGATGGTCTCTAGGAATGATCTAATAATCCTCTGCTTAAAAAGTAAATACAACTTCTGAAATGAACTGAGCAGTTCTAAAAGGAACAATGGAGCTACTAGACAGAGTCCAGTAAAGGGCCACAAAGATGGTGAAGGGACCAGAGCATCTCTCCTATGGGGAACGGCTGAGGCACCTGAGATTGTTCAGTCTGGAGACAAAAAAAGCTCAAAGGGCTTTTGAGCTACACATCAATGTATGAAGACTGCAATGTATGAATACCTGAAGGCAAGGTGAAGGGAGGACAGAGCTGGGCTCTTTTCAGTGGTGACCAGTGCCAGAGGTAATGGGCACAAACTGAAACACTGAAGTTCCATCTGAACATCAGAAAACACTTTTGTATCGTGAAGGTAACTGAACACTGGAAAAAGTTGCTCAGAGAGGCAATAGAGCCTCCAACCTTTGAGATACTGAAAAGACACCAGAACATGATCCCTGGCAACTGGCTCGAGGTGGCTCTGCTTGGGCGGGGGGTGGTGGGCAAGATGACCCTCAGAAGCCCCTTCCAGTCTCAACCAATTCTGTGATTCAGTGAAAGAGGAACTTGTATGAATGCTTTAGTTGCAAAATAATCCAATCATACAAATCAGGACTAGCTCTTGGAGCTAGTGGGATCCATTCCCCCTAGAACTTTATAAGCTATACCACAATCCTCCCTTTCTGTCTAAGAGTGGCACGCAGAGGCAGCATAAGGCAATGGTGGTTTAAGGGAATTATACCATATAAATGAAGAACAGTAACAAGCGATTTATTCATTGTCAAGTTAACAACAAAAACAAACAGCTGTTGCACAATGAAAAGTTGAAAAAAAAGTCCTTTACCTTGCAAAGAATCTTTTAACTTCCTTTTACACGCCCCTTTTCATGCCCAGCCCTGACTACCTGTAGCTGCAAGCCTGAGGACTGCCAAAGGAATCCCCCCTGAAGGCTCCAGTGCAGGCACACTTTGGATGTATTTTGTCGGTGTTTTTACACCCAGACTGGTGCAAAACCAGGCAGAAGCAGTTGTTGTCCATGTTCTTAGCCACCCTGCCTGTGTGCTAGCACAAATTTCCAAAGTATCAAAAAGCAGTTGCATTGAGATAGGATTTTATTGACTGTCTTCAAGCTCACAGAAATAAACATCTGGCAGCACAGAGCAATTTTTTCCCTATCTTTTCTCTAAAACTTCCATTGTATCATACATGTGCATGTGTTTGCTCACAAGCAGTCTTCAACATTTTCTGCTGGCATCCATCAGCTACAAAGCAGGAGACCCACAGCTGAATTCAATCATAATAAATGGAAATGAGATCCCCCTTTTTCAGTTGCCCATCCTCACTAAATGTTTAAAAAAATCCCAAAAAACAACTTGAAGAAGTGAAATAAAGATTTAAGCCAAGAGCCTTTAGTTTCCTCTCATGTTTGAAGCAGGAAAATGAAATGGAAAGCTACAGCTGTTTGTTAAGTTTTGCAGCAGCAACGCCTCAAGGAGAACAGTCTGTGTCTACGCTGGCAGTCAGGCAGAGCAGGATGGAAAAGCACACACAGTGGTTCAGGGAAGTCACTAAGAAGAGCTGAAGTACATTCTGGTTGTACACAAGACTTTCTAGTTTAGTCTTCTGGAAGGGGACCTAGTTCATATGCCCCAAAATCATTCTAAGAACCCAAAAAGCACAAGCTAAGCTATGAAATTCAGATTGCTTGATAATCACAGTATTTTTCTAAAAATCCAAATAAATATTTCAGATTGGTGACATACAACAAGGAAGAAACTGGCATTAAATCACTAAAACCAACTTCTGATTTCAACATTTTAAAAAAAGCAGTGAAGGGCTGAAAGACCAGAGAGCGCTAGAATGAAACAAACAAAAAGCAAACCTAAGACACAAGCCAAAATCTGGCCTCAAGTAAAAGAATAAATTTGAAACCTTACACACCATACCTGGCCTGAAGCTATATGGGATTTCACCTGACTATTCAAGAATTCCCATTCAGTCTTGCTCTAGTTTCCCTAATTCCTTTACAAATACATTCTAGCTCTATTTTGTCCATATAAATTGTTAACTGCTTCAGAATTAACCTCGACTGAGTCTTTAAGGCACCCAGATCTTTAAACATTGGATAAATAATATACAATAGTCTCCAAAGATATACACCAAACTATGGAACTTAAAATAGACAACTACTAGTTAGGTAGTTTTAGCAAATTGCTCCTTCTAGTACAAAGCTGTTTTGTAAATATGATACTATCTCTTCCAGGTGTTGTTCCTGGAAACAGCACTTCATAAAAGATTAAAAACATGAGGCACTTAATTAAAAAATAAGAACAAATATGCTACACAATTACATTGAATTTGCACATCTTTTTCATTAGAAAATGCAGATTAAGACTCAACTGAGAAGATTAAAGCAAGGAAGCTGCAAACTGAACAAGTAATTAACTGGATGTTTGCATCTGCCCAATATGGAACTGCCACTCATTCACATACTGTGAAGCCTCACTTTTTCTAACCCTATCATATTTTTATCTCTACTTACTGTAAGGAACTTTCTCTTCATATTTACTTTAATTTTACAAGAGACAGTATCTAAAGAACTCTTGGATGACAACGTAAGTAAGCCTGCTGCAATATAAGAAGGTATCTGTAAATTCAACTGTGATTGTCCTTAAAACAAAGAGTTCAAGTCATATTAATGACTTGTTCACAGCTTAAATCACCTGCATGCAGATATTTATTAAAGATTTTTTAAAAATGAAAAGTACAATCCTTTATCTTTCCTTCTTTTTCTATTCTGGATTTCTGAAAGGTGGGATAAAAGCATGCGAAATATCAGAACATATGTAGTATGCACTGTACAGTACAGTACTATAGTACTGTACGTGGTATGTACTGTACAGTAGTTCCAAATGACTACAGGGAAAAAATATAGTGATATACAGCAGTTCTAACTAAATTATTAAGAATAAAATACAGTTTAACAACTCTTTTTTTTAAACTACAGCTCATTACAAACTTTGATGCTTGGGCATACCCCAATAGATTGCTAGGGCAGATTTACACGAGATGAAAGGAAGAGACCAAACCTTCACCTATGCTCTGATTTCATTAATCCCTGATTAACTTTAATATTAGCAGTTAATAAATGAAGAACCATAGATTCAATTAAAAGTTATAGACCCATTTCAACCACATTTCATTTAAATAGAGCAGTCACATAGAAAAAGCTCCAGTTGTAGCAGCACTGAAGCATAAATCTCTAAAGCAACTGGTAAATTATCTCTTCTAAAGGTCAGCACTACTTTCAATTTACTCTCCTAATTTAAAGCTTACAGCTATTCCATTCTAAAATAGAGAAAATAAACCTACTAGACATTACTTACTCTGCCAATCCTAGTATTGTTTCTCTCTTGTACTGTGTGTCTGCTGTAAATCTCTGCACATCCACCCCTTTGCCAAGTCCTTGCAGGGTCTGAGCTTGAGTGAAGTCCAGTAGTCGCTCATTGTAGTAATGCAGCTGATTTATCAAAGTGGTGATTTCTTCAGGCCAGTCTGCATAGCCATACTGAGTAACATGCTTTGTAACCACCTGAATCAACTCTTTTGGATCAGTCTGCAAAAACAATTGACAACAAACTAAAAAAAATCCCAGTAAATTCTGAAAAAAATTTATCTATATATAATTGACCCCTGTGTTCAGAACTAACAGATTAGTTTCTGTTTCTGAGAAATTTTAAGTAAAACAGAATTTAAAATTTTCTGTAAGGGCTATTTGCTATGATCTTAAAATTTATCCTTTTGGAATGCTTTAGACTATTCTGCATGATACAAACATTAAAAAAAAAAACCCAAGAAACTTACCCCACCAAATTAGTAGTAACAAGTATTTCACTATGACTGAATTTATTTGATTTGAATTCCTCATTTCCATTTACACTGAACTAGGCAACTGATTGGTGAAACACTGAATCAAAGGAAAGTTACTGAATTTCTGATACACGTCTATCATACAGAATTGAAGAGAGGAATAGCTTTTAAGTGTCCAGCACTGATGCTTTCAAAGAAGTGTTGCAGGATCCACAAATTACACAAGGTATTGCCTACACCCTGAATCTTCTAAGAATTAAATATTTATCATCTGTGGACTAGAGCAACCTTTATTTTCAAAATACCTTAATCACAAATAAAACTTACTTTTCTGTTTTAGAAACTACACACGAGGAGCATCTCTTATAAACCATTAACTTCTGTAGTCAAAAACCCCCACAGCAAAGCAACAATTTAGAAGACAAAGCACGAAAAATTAATGCATGTATTGTTGAGCATTCCAAATTTTCTCAAGATCTGGACAGTGACTACGTTTAGGCACCTCCACTTGAACAGAGTTGTGTGTAATTATGTAAAGACTTGGCTTACTCAATACCTTGATTTCTCTCTTCCATGAAAAATGAGGCCACCAGAAGCTCAGTGCCAAAAGGAAGCACTGTGGTTTCTATGTGGAACCCACTGAGGAATGAGTACCTCCAAAAGAGCCACCAAAAAATACCTGGGGATGGCCAGTGTAGCTGAAACACTTTCTACAAGAAGCAGCGGATTTAACTGCTGTGATCTCAAAAATGCTGAGTGTACCAGACCAATATACTCTGGTTTTTTATAACAGAATGATTCTGTTACATTAGAAGATAAACTTATGAACATTAACCAGAGCACACAGCAGGGTAAAACATGCACCAAAAGTTTAAACTTTGAGGAATGCTTTACTTTTTCCATGACTTGGTCATTCTAAATTGATTTTTTTTTTTTTAAGTCTTAATTACAGGCCACTCACCAAGTCACACTAAATGCTACAGGGCAATCTTTTTCCCCTCCACATGATACACTTCTGAAGCCCTCCAAACACTGCAAACTCATTGGTTTTATAAACAACATCAGTAGTTCTTTCAAGGCTGCTTAGAAGATTGGTAACAGAATAATAAAACCTCACAAAAAGAGACAGCCAAGCAGAGCAGTGACTCTACAACACAATTATATCAGCTGGAAACACATCCACTGCTTATTATGTACCCTGGCATCTCATTCTATGTGATACACTAGAAAACAGAGCATGGAGACAGGGAAGGTCAGAGCAAGACAAGGAAACATGTTTAATATAACTGCCTAAAGCCTCCAGTCCACTGAGAAAGGCAGGTTCCTCTGACAACGCACGTGAGTTAATCTGCTCTCTTTTGTCAGGTTTCCCCTCTCTCCATTAAGTCACTATTTGTTATATTTCCATAAAAACACCTGTGTGTAATCTTCCACGCCACCTGTTTATGGTCCCAAGGAACACCTTATTTGGAAATCATGTCTTGGGGTCTACTGAGCTTACTAATGATGTATTTAGAATAAAGGAATCATACACTATGTGAATACCCATGTATGTATAACCATACATATATAAGGCAAAAAAAGGTGCAAACTTTTAAATCTAGAAGATAAAAGTGATACATTCAGATGAAGAAAACACAATAGAAGTTTTTTTATTACAAGCAGTTGCCAAGGATTGTCTTGAATTCTTCACCACCAGAAATCTTTCAATCATTATCCTCTTATCTCTTACAAAACCTATGGCCAAACTATCACAGCATATAAATCCAAAATTAGTTTAGAGAAATCCCACAGTCTTCTGTTTGGTATCAAGCTGCATAGAACTTGTATTTCATAATTTTAAGCATTCATTCTTTAACATCTTCACATTTTCAATAATACATGTTTTTTAGAAGACAAGCAAAACTATTTCTACATCCATTAGACACCTAATTCAATTAGGCATGAGGCTTGTTCTAACAAACAGTAACAGAGAAATCATTACAGCTGTATGATCACTTTTCAAAAAACATTTTAACAGTTTTTAATTGAAAAGACCGTAACAACTAGCTAGTAATAGGACCATGAAGAAAATCAGCAAAATCAGTCAAGTCTGAATCTTACTACAGCATTCAGAGAGTTTACAAATTCATGGATTTTCTTCAAATTGTAACAGGCAGATGGGAAAAACTCTACACCAATAATCCCCAAACAGCTATACAGTATTCTCTCTGTTGGTTTTTCAGACTCCTTCAGACAGTTAGAAATCGTGCTTAGGTGTCCGACAAATCTCCTCCAGTACTTCTAGACAGACATTTGAACAAAGCTTTCCCTCCCTGTGATCATTCAGAAAGGGTATTTTACATACATACATACAGCAGTAAACAGGGTGAGTTTCCAGGGAAGCCACAAGAGCTGACCCAAATGCATTACACTCTTAACTCAGAAGCCAGGGGAAATCCTCTCAGGAACCACCTGCCAATGCATTTTATTAATCTATTGGGCTAACACTGCATTTGTGCTGACAGAGACCTTGCTTGGAATTGAGGAAAAAAATATTTAGAAATGGAGAGAAAAGAAAAAAGCACACATCACTTTGGCATAACTCTAATTTAATTTCACCCTATTAGATGTGAGTTACTCAGCACAGATCAGGTTTCTATCCCTACTGCCCCACCGGTCATTACCAATAAGCCTCAGCTGGGATTCAGGGTTCACCCATGTAAATGTTTTAAAGCCGTTATTTCTCTTTGACCACCCTCTAGGAGTGACACCTGTGAAACCCTCTCAATCTGTGTGCCACTGTGATAGTATAAAAGCAACACTGGTTTCAAAAGGAGACAGGCGGTTTTGATCTTAGAATGTCTTCATGGTTATGCCTGAATTAATCTTCAGGGCCCAGATCCTTGTAACATCAGGTTTGTTTCACACCATTTTGAGTGATCCTAAGAAAGAGATCATGCTCCAGAGGGAGTCACATACACCAAGCAAAATCCTCATGGGATAGCAAAACCAGGAATTGACAGCACATGAGCAAGGGAGACCAGGGAGCAGGGTGTAACATTCCCACTGCAGACACAGTTGTACTTGGCCCATTTCCTGCCTCTACAGTTGTTGCCCATCACCAGTGAAACTCGGAACCAAACCACACCTCTAGAACACATTTATATTTCAGGAAGAAGAGGAGAGCTCTACCTAATCCCCGTAGCCACTGCCACAGTCCCTGCTGCAAGAGATTCAATGTGCTACAAATTTGATGGAGGGGAAGGCAAGAAAAAAAGAATGAAGTGGAACACAGAAGATAATAATTTTCCTCACATACTGAAACAGGAAAAAAGATTTACAGGAAAGAAATAGTTCACTGAAGAAGTAAAATCCTGAATGTGCCTGTTCACTCAAGAAATAAACTCCATCTCTCCACAGGACAGCTTTTCATTAATTAAATTAATGACACTTGTCTTCAAGTCAAGACTGTTGTCATGCTGTGAGTCAAGAGTGCATTAACTTAGATACAGCACCACATGAATTTGGGGTGGCCAACCTTCCAGATCGCAGCGTCTCACATCTGATCTGCCCAAAGCAAAAGATGAAATGTATGGCTAAGATGGAAGATCAGAACATCTCAGAAATAAAACCTTTACTGTCACATCACTCAAGTGCAAGGATACCTCAATGTTATTATCCTTCCACTGCTGCAGCTACATATATTGTCTGACCACACAGATTTGTTCAGGATCAGCTTTCACAACCATTTTTTAAATGGATACAGGAAGCAGCAGATCTTATCACTCACCAGTGAAACCATACCAGGTCAATATATAAGAATAGCTACCAGAATACCTTTCATAAGCTACAAGATGCATCAGAATCACACTGTACAAACTTATTTAAAAAATGAAGTAGAGATGAGCTGAGCAATAGATTCTCTATTATTAAACCCATACATCTTACACATTCAGACATTAAAACAATATTCTGTTTCAGATTTAAAAACTTAAATCATCCATCAGAAGTTTTTGTAACATACTCTAATGTCTCAGGTATATTTAAGTATAATTATTTTAAAGCCTGTCTATACTCATAAAAAAATGCTTCTGACCACAGTATGGTACATGGGTGCTGCAAACAAGGTATTTCCTACTATACAGAAAAGCTTATATCTGGATCATGTAGATCCAGGAATGCAGCTGTGGACTTAAAATCCCTAGCCTCCCTTCCCACCTTCACCACAGATTTCACCCAGATTTCTCTTTTTTTCCCAAAACCTGAATGTTTTAAAATTTCATTCCAGATGCATGACTGCACAAAAAAACCGACTCCTGGGTCACAGCACTGCTGCAGGAATAAAAAAAAATGCAAGATGCTGCCATTCAGTAATAAAACATAAAAGTAATTGGAAATGTTGTCCAGGCAGTTGTTTCTACAGTTCAGTGACTTATGTTTGAAGAGTTGAACAAATTGCTCTAGTGCTGTTTTCACAGAATCACAGAATGGCTTGGGTTGGAAGGGACCTTAGAGATCATCTTGTTCCAAGCCCTCTGCCATGGGCAGGGACACCTTAAACTAGACCAGGTTGCTCAGAGCCCCATCTAACCTGGCTTTGAAGACTTCCAGGGATGGGCAGCCACAGCTTTTCTGGGCAACCTGTGCCAGTGCCTCGACAATCTCACAGTGAAGAGTATCTTCCTTATACCTAATCTAAACCTACCCTCTTTCAGTTTAAAGGCATTCTCCCTTGCCCTGTCACAACATGCCCTTGTAAAAAGTCCCTCTCCAGTTCTCTTACAGCCCCTTTAGGTACTGGAAGGTGCTATGAGGTCTCTCCAGGTCCTTCTCTTCTCCAGGCTGAACAACCCCAATCCTTTCAGACTTTCGTTTTAAGAGAGGTGCTTCAACCCTTTGAGCATCTTTCTGGCCTCCTCTGGACCTGCTCCAACAGGTCCATGTCCTTTTTTAGGCTGTGGCCCCCGAGCTGGATGAAGCACTGCAGGTAGGGTCTCACAAGAGTGAAGGTGAAGAATCACCTCCTTGCTCTGCTGTCCACACTGCTTTTAATGCAGCCCAGCATACAGCTGGCGTTCTGGACTGCCAGGGCATGTTGCCAGCTCATGTCAAGTTTCTCCTCTGAGAAACTCTTTTTTCACTTTGATTTCTATCAGCTATTCCAACAAGAATGAGGAATAATTTGTCCCAAGAGTAAATGTTTTCATAGTTTATTTTCTACTTTGTGTTCTCTTACAGATTTTCTGTTTGGTAAGTCAGGTTTAGGTAGAAAAATCTCATCATTTCACCTGACAGCTCTTTTAGTGAAAATAACACATGATATATAAAAGGTTAAAGTGTCAACTGAAAGAACATCTCTGAAAATAGAAAATTACTACACAGTTTTGAGTGAAGTGCCTACTGAATGCATAGTATACAATTCATTTCCCATTTGCAGTCAGCATTACTCTCAGTAAATAAATGCCATACTTTAGGGAATTATCCTAATTGTCTATCTCCCTCTTCTCTTAAAAAAAAAAAATCATTGTGCTTTCTTTCTGAATAAATGATGTTATTGTCTATTCTTTCAGAATATGTCTTCAATCTCAACCTATATGGCAGCAGCTGTATTCATATAAAGACTCTGGGATAAGCACACAGTCTTACTGTAAAACTTCACTGCAATATTATCCAGTTTTAGTTTAAATACAATACTGTTTCCTTTTAATTTGTACAGTTACTTGACTGGATACATGCAAATATTTCTGTATCTTACTAATTTAAAGCTTGAAAACTAGATATCCCATGAGCTACAAAACACTTACAAAGTTACAAAGTAACTTTCCCTGACAGTTAAAAAACCCCCAGAAGTCAGGTATTTTTCACCCTAATCCAAGAGCACTGCTAGCACTTCTGATAAGAAGCTTAGGCTTCTCAGTGACCGCCTTATGTTATTGGGATGTACATTTTCATTAATAGCTTCCTTAGCTAAATACAGAGGCCAATCTAGAATTTAGCTGGAATTCTCCAAGATGAAAAAAAACAAACAAGCAAACAAAAAAACCCCCACCTAACCCAACCAACCAAAAAACTCCACCACCAAACAGCCAAATCACTAAAAACCAAAGAGATGGAGAAGCCTGCTCTCTCACCTGTTGGAAATTCAGTATTTTCTGAAAAGTAACCTATATTGTCAACTCAGATGAATAAAATTTTGCTAAAATGTTCTTTATTATTAGATGATTAGCAAATTTCAAGCAGGCTGCTTGCAAAATTCATGATGCTCACTAACTGGAGAAAATAGTTACAGAAGCTTGGAAAAAGGAATGTAAAAGAGAAGATAAAGCCACTTGAGGGGGTAAGACTGCTTCAGAAGGCTGTTGGTCACCCTTGTACTGTTTCCCGGAGAGGAACAAAACCCTTCACGAGCAGGAAAAGCATTAGCACTTATCCCAACTATCTCCCTCACATGAAAAACCACAACTATGGTTCACAACAACCACTTCCTCCATAGGAACATGGGCAAGCTAGACCTCTGCTGAAATGAAAGGCTGGTTTGAAGATCCTCTTTTCTAAATAAATATTTCTGAGCAGCTGTCTAAAGAACAACACTTGCTCTGCTTTCAGAAGTAGGATTTGACAGAATAGCTCATATAACCCTTGAGAAATAGAAATAAGCAACATTGTAAGCATCTCTTTTTATAAGCACACTATCTTGAAGAAATGAAACAGGGGGTTAGGCACAGCACCAAACAATGATTTAACAATAGGTCTTTTCTGAGTCACCTAAGTATTATTTGGTCCCAACTAAGAATGGCAATACTTTGTCATGTTGTGTGCTTAACAAAGAAAGATGAGGGTCTGTGAAACACTGACTTACCAAATACACCTCAACCAAAAGAATCTAGTTCTCACAATCTGGCTGCAATGTCCCTAATTGATGGATTAGTATTTCAGGGATCATACCAGAAGATGTTTCAAACCAACCACAATGACTGCTAGTTCAGGAGAGTTTACTTGAGCTTTAAGCCTTTGGACACACCAGGTTTAGTGAGTTCTCCATTTTTGTTAGCTTAGATATTCACTCATTTAAAAAATGTGTGATTATGTGTTGAGACATCACCGAGCAATAAGCAAATCAATGAGGAAAACTCACAAAATGTGACAAACTAGACAGGAAATTAAAAGTGCTAAACAAGCACCTGGAAAGTGTCATATAAAAAATGGTAAAGCTGACAGCAAAAAGTTCTGAAAAGTGCTCAAAATCAGGAAGCCAGCTAGAGGAGTGGGAGGATCACTTGGAGAAAAGATGTGGAAGGAGCACTCATGGGTAAGTCCACAGCAGTAGAAATCACAAGATCTTTGTGTCAGCCCTCACTGCTGAAGGTGTGGGGAGAGAGCTCAGAAGAGCCAGATGAGTTAGAATCTGTAAAGTGTCAGTTATGCACACCATGATCAGCTGGCATTCATCCCTTAGTTCTCAAGGAACACAAATGTGAAATTATGTTAAATGGCAGGCCAAGGTGCATCAACAAACATTATTAAAGATAATGGGCCAGAGTGCAAGTCCCATCTGAATAAAACAGGATGTAAAAGGGATCTTCATAGGGATTGCAGACTAGCAAGCCAAATGTCCATCCCTGGTAAAATGGCAGACTCTATAACAAATAATAAGACCACTGAGCATTAAGAGATCAGTGGAAAAAGGTCAGCATGGCCTCTGTAAAGGGCAATCCACTTTGTTCACTTGCTGGAGGGCTACAAGGGTACCAAAGAGCACACAGACAAAGGTATCTATGACAAAATACACGCAGATCTTTCAAAATACTTTCAAAAGTTTGCCCACTGAAGTCCAGTCAGGAAACCTAAGTTGCCAATGGATTGGAAGAATGGTCCTTTCACTAACTGAAATCTGGTGAAAGGAGTGGTAAAAGCTTGGAGATCACTTTTCAGAGAAGAAAAAATCAGCAGCAAGTCCTGCAGGCGCAGGTTTTGAGACCACTTTTATTCAGAATTCATTATTGATGACCTGGAGAAGGATTTAAGTTTTCTGATGATACTAAGCTCTTTGAATTCTCCCCAAATCAGTTCTCAGTCTGACAGGTACTCTCATTCACAGTGCCTTCTGCCACTGCCCTCCTTCTCCCTGGTTCTCCTCTCCATCACAGACTCCACACACAGGAAGGAAGATCAATAGGAGAGAGAGTAGTGCAGCATAAATTCAAGGAGTTATACACTCATCGCTCCCAGTTTTGCTTTTGGAACTCTCAGGTATGCACTGGACTTGGGAACAGAAGCATATCTCAAACGAAATAGATTCACCCTCCAAGTGTTAATGAGTATCTAAACATGCATAAGCAAGCAGCATGGGATATAAAACAAGAAGTAGTATTAGGCATACACAGCAGTATGAAAGGAAAGTGGAGCAACCTAAAGACCAGCAAAGAAACTTGAACTTGATGCAGAACATTCAACAGAAAATTCAAACAGTGAAGCAAAAGGGAAAAATTACACTGCCAAACAAAACTTGCTCGTTTTCAGCATCACTAACCAAACAGAAAGAGGGGCCAATGAGGAGATGAGGGCTTGAATCAGGGCTTTAAAAAGTCAAGTTTTAAGTACATCATAGGCCATGTGGCAGGACAGCTCACAGTCCCCCCGCTGTCAAGAAGTGTATCTGCTGTTTATTTACTGATGCGGAAATCAGGGGTATATCCCCCTTTGGCTCAGTCTTTTGAGCCATCCTGGCACCGCAGGATTTAAGACTTGCTGCTGACAGTGAACATCTTGCTGTGGGAGCGAGACTGTGGATAAGGTGGAATTTGTGACTGACAGACACTGCACTTTTACAAACTATAAAAGATACAGCGTAATTTTCACAAAGCAGAAGTCTTCTGCACATTCTCTGAAAACACATGGGGTCTTCTCCCCAAGGCTTGGGACACCTGCCTCGGGTAGCTCTCTTGAGAGTTGAGTGATGGATGCTTTGTACGCTATCCCAATTCAGTAGCAAGTTACATTGGCTCCTAATCTATACTATTTCTTCACTAGTTGTAATATAGGTACCCTAATTGTGCACTGTATTGTATGTCTACTACTTTTGTTTATCCTGTCTAGTTTAAAGTCTTGTGTCTGTTAACCTCGTGTCTATTCAATAAATAATAATTCATTTCCTAACAGACCTGATCGGCCACTATTAAGAACTTGCGAGTGAGTGATTTTGGGGTGCAGGTCGCCTCAACAGAGCTGTTGCCTACTGCCAGAAATCTGAGCAAAGGCAGAGCCCATCTAAACTCTCACTCCCATTTGTAACAGGCCAACAATAAAGAGCACTACCATTTTACCACCTACAGCAGCCTTAGTGCTAGCCATTACATATATGGATGAAAAGCTGAATGTCCAGACAGGATGAAACAAGACTGCCCGACATAGTTTGTCAGTTTTGCATGTCGGTGTTAATAAGCTCCAGTAAATCATGTACAAAAATCCAAGTTGAGATTAAAAATGTGTATGTTATTTCTCGTAGGCTAAATTCATAATTTAGGAATGTGACAAGATAGTATCATTAAACACAAAACAATATGCAACCATTTGATGGGTAGTCAATTTCCAGTGAGGAAACTCGTGTATAGACTTAATTTTTAGCTGTGCTACAGTGCCACATGTGGCAGTCAGGGACAGGCGAACGGAAGATTTCCGCGGTGTGACGGAAAGCAGCAGAAACGAAACTTCTCCCTACCCCATTCCTCCTGAGATAAGAGATCACCCAAAGAATGTAACTCCTCCTAACTCCAGTAGTTTTCCCCTCCTTACTAACCCTAGCTATTCCACCGTCCCCCTCCTGACGTAGTGAATCCCCCTAGACTATTTAACCCCATGAGACAAGATAATAAACGCCATTTGACCATCTACCACATTGGTATAGTGTATGTCTTTGGCCGGAGTGGCCCGGGTGAGGCTGGGCTGCCGTGCTGTCGTCTTGAAACCAGGGCGCCTGCCTTCGTATCAGAACGCAACAGCCACATTAAAGCCATTAGACCTCACCTAGTATGGGTAATACATCTGTCAGCCCACCAGATCTGCCTCCCTCTCTCTTCCTGTATGCAGCCTTCTTATAGAAAATTTATATCCATTTCAAATTAAGTGTTTATTTTCAACATCCTATATTTGAAATATTACATAAAGCTGTAGCATATGGACCATGGCTAGGAGTTTTGCTTCTCTGGATTAATATAACCATATTTATAATTTAGACCAACCTTATACAAAAAAGCAACAGAACCATCTTGGGAGCCAGGTCAAGCCTGCAGAATGAAATCCCGTAAGACCAACAGAAATTTCTATACATTCAGTCCCAAGTTCAAAGCACTCCTCTTGTGACCTAATTCTGCCTCTTAGAGATGCTCATAGAGGCTTTCCAAAGCAGCAAGCAGCAGCAAAGGGAAGCAGATTAAGTGCACAGAGTACAAGTTCACTGCATAAACGTACCCTGTTGCATAGTGGCTAAATATATATTAGGCTACTTAACTCTGTGGGACTGAACTCCCAGCTTCTTCACCAATTGTAGGCTGCAACAAAAGCATCACCAAGGAGAATCTCTGAGTTTACCATTTCAACATATTATCAGTTGCAAGGCACAAAAGGACAGGAATCAAATTCACCTTCCTGAATGAAAAGTAACATGTAAGGGAATAAAATAAAAACCTAAGAATTTTCTGCTAACAGCAACTTTCCTTATCTGCTATTGAGTGTAAAATTCCTATTCCCTTCTGCAGCTTAGCAGTATCTGTTATAACTGTTGTTTGATGCTCCAAGAAAAAGCTTGCCCCCTCAGATGAGGTCAGTAAAAAAATCCTCTTCAAAACCACAGAAACACCTCAGCAACAGATTATTAGCATGAAGACAGGAACATAACATATTAATTAACCTTAGGATAATTAAACTTTTTCACTCCTTTCTAGAGTAAAGAAGTTATTCTGGTCAATTATCAGATCAGCAGGATAGACAAATGAGGAGATAACAAGAATTACCCAGCAAATTTCTTGCTCAGCTGTACAGCTTTTCTTCTCGTTCCTCAAACTGGGAATTAGTGAGCAGTGGATCAGGGCAGCAGTGGGGCAACGCCTTCATGCTGTGCAAGCCAGGTACAGCAGCAGCCAAAACAGGCATGCTACCAACCCTTCTAGCAAAGCACAGCACCACAGGGGCTGCAATGAATAAAGTTAGTCCCATCTCTGCCCAGCCCATTACAGACCTAAACCAAAAATAAATATAGGTTCTCAAAGGGCAGTAAGGCTTCTCACACCAATACATTCCACAGACAGTCCATTTCTGGATATTTTGTTCTATTCTTCTGACCTTTATCTGCAGTTTTATTAGGTTGGAGAGCTTCTTTAACATATTTCTCAGGACAAGAAAGTAACGTAGTTCAGATGCCCTACACCATGACTGTTATGTTTATATTATAACAACTAAAATTCGAAATTGTCTTGGGCACAAAATTAAAGCAATACCTTACACTCAAATCCCTTTGTTTGTCCTTAAAGCAAAGGAATAATAACCTTATCAGAAACTGAAATTATCAAGCTGATTTCCTTTTGGACATCAACATTACAAAGAAGGATAGTGAGAATTTCTGGCAATTTATTATTCTGGTTTGATATACAGATATTAGCTGTCAGTATTTCATATCACAATTAAAACAAACAAACAAACAAACAAAAAAATCAAGCCTTCACGCAACAGACCAAATCATTCCTTCAAAATATCTTTCTTGACTAACTAGCAAGTCTTGAAAGTCTGTCCTAGTCAACGGAAGAGGAGATCTCCTCCCATTCCCCATTATCCTTGTTAACATTATCCTCTGTCATTTCCATTCTACAACATTTCTCCCATTATACCAGAGGTACTCGTGAAATGTTTTCAAACAATGTCATTTTAAAATGAGAAACACAGGAAGTGTAGACTTTTCCATGCTTCTATACAGTTTCCTACGAATTCAGCTAGAGTTTTCCAACAGGATACTTGATTCACTGGACTAGAAAAATCACACCTACTGTGACTCAGATGCGCTTAGACAGAAACAAATGCTCTATGATATTGAGGATTCACCTTCTAAGCATGTAGCTAAACTGCCAGATTTACATCATTACTGACCATGCAAAGAGTGAGAATGGGGGAAAACAAGGATTGGTTATACACCTCTACCTACAAAAATGCACCCAGATACCTTCTAAGAATAATGCACAGCTTTGAGGCAGTTAAAGAACCTGGGAATGCTCTTCGGCGTTGATAAACAGCCAGAAAATAAAGGTGATAAGGTGATGCAAGACACCAGTGACATGAAGTGGAAGACAATCCACTACGGAATGACATCTCCATATGAGTGGAACATGCCCATAATAGTTTGAGATCAATTTTTTTTTCCTCCCACAGAGATCTTAGGAAACACACACAAAAAAAAACCCCAAACCCATGGCTAAATCTATTCCCATGGATAGAAACTAGAACAACATTGATGAAACCAACTTGCAGGTGGACACATTCTTTATTACCAGCATCTAAGATGTAAATTTAAACACGTCTGTTTTGCAGTATAAACCGAGCATTTTGATGCCAGAGATTTTTTTGCTTTTATGCTTTTTAGACTAGTAGCATTTTAGTTTTATACTTTTATATATTAGTACCCCTATAATCCTATAACCTCTATCCTACAACTTTGTATCCCTTTCCTATAGACAAAACTGAGCCAAGTTATCGGCCTTTAGGCATTCCAGAGTTGGACTCGATAAGCTATTGAAGTAAGCAGAGATCTTCCAATAGAAACTTGCCACAAGGAATAGTGTGACAACATTCTGCTTTTCATTGGAGAAGATTTCAAAACTATGTTACCCCTATAATAGTAGAAGCACCAACACCTTCACCCCCTTTTTTACCCTTTTTGGTACCCTTTTTACCTTTGTATAACTTACACTTGCTGAAACCCCGCTCGGCAGGATTGGGCCCAAAGCCTGCGCAGCGGGGGTCCCAGGGTTATCCCTGGGAAAGCTTTGCTTTCTCCAAATCCTTTTAATAAATTTTTACTTTTTACCCTCTTATTTCGGCCTCAGCCTGTATTTTCAAACATAAGTAAGGCACCAGATAAGCCTGGGATTTAGGGGTTTTGGTTTGGTTGGGGTTTTGGGTTTGACTTTTTTTTTTTTTTGACAAAAAAAAGTGTGTTTATTTTGGTCAAAAGCATCTATTTCTATTTCTTCTTTTCTACTTCAGTGACATTCGTTCACTCAATACCCTTGGAATTAGTAACTATGAATCACAAATTAGTATTTGGCTATGCTGTTTTCTTACTGGGCATCCAGGCTAGTTTTGTTGGTTTTTTTCCCTTTTTTTTGGTGTGCTCTTCACTCAATCTTCTCACACAGTTGTTTTCAAAAGCTACTGTTTCAGCGTAGCTAATACATAGAACCTACTCTTTTTAGCAAACAACTTAGAATCCAATATTTATCTCAGTCACATACAGTATTTTAAGATGGAACTAAAGACTAGCCAAAGATCACATCACAGTTGAGATAAACAACATGGTGCCACTGATAAGACTTTGCTTATTAAATGGCAATGGGAGTACAAATAATTCAATCTAACATCTCTGTCCTCATTCTTATAACTTACACTTTCCAAAGGCTTCTTAGCTCTTCCTATAAAATAGGACTGTTTAAAAAAGCTAAAGTAACAAAAAAAAATACAAACCAAAACCAGAAACTTTTTTTCATCGAAGCTGTCTTGCAGCAGGAAGACTTATAGGCTCAAAGAAAGCTTTTTAACAAACATGAATTAATTCCTCACAACCAACATATTTTACAAGCCCTACAATTTTCAGTTGTGGGCTACATTTTCCCTTAGTCTCTAAGCAGAAGACAGTAAAATGCAAATCTCAGCAGGAACATGAAAGACTTCCTAATTGCAGAATTGGGCGAATATCAAAACAGGCTTTCCACTGTACATCAGGAGTCATTCTAAACATGGCAAGAAACTAATCTCCCCTCATGCCACATTGGTGATTACTGGTCCTCCTTTTCAGAAAACCTGAGACCAAAAGTGTTCTTTTGGCTGTAAAAAAAGAACACTGTTGAAAACCAAACAGTCCAGAGAGCTTCTGCACAGGAGGAAAGAACCAGTGTAAATTCAGAAAGACTCTCTTGGAGCGGCAAAGAAGAGTTTTTAGGCAGGTATTTCAGTAAGAATAACAATTTATATCTAACTAAACTTTTGTATGTTACCTCTTCCATTTAGTATGAACTTCACCATGGAACTGCTTTAACCACAGGTGATGGATAAGAGGCAAAGCAGTGCCATTTTGAAAAGAGAACCTTGTCAAAGGAAATAAAAAAAATTTCTCAATGAATGAGGATGAATTTTCATAACACCATATGTAAACTGAAATACAAACAACACACCCCAGCGGAGGCTACAGAAACTTTCTGAACAGCACTGCTCTTGTTGAAACGGACTCTTCACTTTTCCCGGGAAGTACTATTGCCTTGTATATAGTATTGTGAGATAACAGCATAGGCGATACTCATTACTGCTCAGTGCTTATAAGCTACTTTGAAGACTGATAGTGCTGTTACCTAAAAATGACACTTGATATCGTGCTTCAAAAACTCTTCCACAAATTGTGAAGTACTTGTTTGTTTACAGCACTGTAGAAGAATAATTATGCGTAACTCAACAGGCTGCTCACGGTCTAAGTCAGATCAGCTCCTTAACAGGCTTAACCCATGTACTGGCATTTTAGAATAGCTTTTATGCTGCACATTAATGAATGTGGCTTTAAAAAGAAAAGTGTACTAACCCTGTAGAGAGGGTGGCATTTGTCCTTGAAACATGGTGCCAAACGAGCATAGATCTGCAGGCTATAGTAATAACTTGCCAGCTGGAGAGATAATGCAGAATGTAATTGCTTTTCAAAGCATTTGTTGGCATCTACCACCTAGAAGAAAGAGAGCAATAATTTAGATGAAAGAATTAGCAAGCATACAACATTAAGCATACAAACTTTCTAAAAAGCTACTTGCTGTCATTTAGAAATAGCTCTATGTTTTCCTGGCACAGAAGTAAATCAGTAACCTCCACACACAAAGATAATTCTACATTATGGTGTTTTTTTCTCCCTGGCACAAACAGCTAACCAAAATGATTTTCCAGCTACAGTATTGTTGCTTCTATAATACAAGATTATTATCCATATTTCCGAGTTACATTAAAATTGTCAGTCTGGTGGCCCAACTTCTATCTTTAAAGTAAGAGAATGTGTCCTTTCACCCCTGCCATGTTCATTAGACACTCCAGTGCCATTTGTTCAGTTTCCTTTACATGCATCAGACCAATCTGTAAGACAGTGTATTAAAATTACTTCAAATACTTAAGATTTTAAAACCTTAAGGAAATGAAATTTTCTTCTGGAATTTTGAAATTCTCTGAATAGTCTTTCCTGGCAAAAACATACAAACAAAGTCACTATCAACATACTGGTGGCAGTGCAAGTAGATAGGCAAGAGACAAGGCTGCATCATTTGGTAAAGCATCACTTGCCAGTTGTAGCAGAACTGCAACACAGAGGGAACAGACACAAAGCCTGGATTACTGACCCACCTGGCCTTGACAGCTAGCAAATGAAATGTTTTCAGTGCAATCATATTGTATTAGGCACTAGCTCAAAGCACTCTGTACATACTTAATTAAACACTTATCAGCACAATCCAGAAAGAGATGATATATAATTAAACTACAGCACAGCTTTACCTTAACTTCCAGGCAAAGTGTTTGATGCATTAACCAAACAAGAATGAGACTGTGCAGTAACAGATGCTAATCAAAGCCACCCGTACTGATTTGCAAGAAGTAAATATTTTGCTTGTAAAATCAAAGAAGTAATGTAATGTTGTAAGAGTTCAAAGATTCCGACCAGAAAAATGGTACAAAATGTCTTCTCTTCCAGCCTGAGCTCTAATTCACTTATAATTGAACATGACAAACCATATTAAAAACTTCTACCTTAATTAAAAATAAAAACAAAAAGCTGCAAGTGTCATAAGAAACCCCAAAACCAGGTCCTGCCACATACTGCAAATAGAAATATCAGCACTACAGCAGTTGAAATTAATTCATCGAAGGATAAGTATTCTGATTATAAAAACATATAGTTCTGGTAAAACTGACACAAAAATCACTTGCTTCTCCTACATTATAGATACCAGACTTGGGAGGGAAGGGTTGTTTCTGTTGTTATAGATTACATTATTACTAATGTTATTAATAACAATATTATTCGAATAGATAGAAGCTATCTTCCAGCAATTAGGCTCTTTGTTTATTTCAAGGAAGTCTCAAACACCTGTATTCCCACATTACACAAACTCCGCTGCAGGGCATGCTGGCAAAAACCCGATTACTTTACACACACAGTCCCTCAGTGAATTCTTTGTTCCAAAGAATGATTTATAAAAGACTTGAATGATGAATTACAATTTTTAGATTATCATTAATTTGCCATCAGCCTGAAGTGGATTTACATGCTGGCCCTCAGCCAGATACAAACACTAAATTTCTATGTGACAAGTCATTAGAGAGGCTGCTACACAAGCAGCCAGTTCAACAGCACCTATCCTTTATGCTTCAAATAGCTTCTTGCTACTGACAGATTGTTTCTGCTACACTCTAAATAACCTGTATGCTGTCCAAGCAAAGATAATAAGAACTCTAGAAATATCTAATATTAAAATCTTGATGAAAATTGCTAGTTCCTCCTCGCAGCACAACCAGTTACTTTACGTATTCTTACAACCACCTCTAGTAAACCAAAGAAAAATGGAAGGAGTGAAGGAAGCATTTCAGCTCTGCTCTCTATTCCCTTTCTTTGGAAAATTAATTATTGCAAAGCCTCTTGAATACACAAGAAGTTATGGGTTTTCTTCCAACTTAACATCCCCAACATGACAACTGCCACACTAGTAAAAACTGATCTTCACCATTAAGACAGCCATCATTAAAAAGAAGACAAGGGCCAATACACGGCCAGAAAACAATATGATTTTATTCATACTTCTGCATGAAGCTTGACACAACTCAGTCTCAGCTGCCAGAACGTAGTAAGAAAGTACTGCCTTTATGGTCACACCTTCTGAGAAAAACAAAATCCTCTCTACTGATTCAGTAAATTTTCTATATGCTAGTGTGTTCATAGTAGGTTTTCATGTATCCATGCTTAGATGTCCACTTTACATACACACAAAGACTAACTTAATACAGCTTTCTGTCTCCCAGTGAAGCCCTGCAATAATCCTCTCAAGTCTAACAGGGCTGAGCTCAAATTACAGGCTGCAGACATTAGCAGGATGCCATTCCAGGTTGCCGTTCTGTCCTCTCATGTATCATCAGAAAATTTACAGGAACTTAATGTCATTTCAAACTACTGCTAAATTTGGAATTTGCCAAAGGGGATTAGACATTAAAGAGTTGGCAAACCAGGGATGGCAGGCAGGGACAAGAGAAGTGCCAATGCTACTGTCTCACTGCTTTCCCACAAGCAATACTGTCTCAGACAAATACAAAAATATTTTGATTTTACAAATATTTTTATTTCCCGTGCAGGTCTTTATGCCACAAGCCTGTTTGAGAGGCTAAGTAGAGAAAAAATGGTTTATTGTGAAAATTGGAATTTATCAATACCTAGGAAGTTTCAACTCTCCATGTTTTGGGGTTTTTTTCCTCTGAAAAAAATGTAAAAACTGCTTTGAGTCTTCAATTGTTCATTTAGCCCATGATAAAACCTCAATAAACTCAGAAGTATATACTGCAGTTAAACAGCCATATCCACAAGCAACTACAAAATAATGGAAAACATTAAGCTATTACTTGCTCTAAAACTCCTGAAGATTAATAGGTATGACCGACTGTCTTGGAGTTTACTTTAGCCTAATCTGTTTACAAGGAAACACAGCAACTGATTGTTGTAACTTCCCTTTCAAATCTCATCTTTCAACCTCCTGATCAATCCCTAAGGCCTACTGAACAATTAAACAGAGATGGACAACATGGCCTTGGCCACACCAGGTTTGGGTGCACTATCAACACACAGCTGAGAAAGGAGTGGTTTACTGGACCCAGGGAGATGATGATTACCATTTCACTTGAAAATACTCAGTTTACCACCTACATCCAGATAGCAAGGACAAGAAAAGTCTAAGTCCAAGGCTTGTAACACTATCAAATCCACAAAAGCAGCACACATGATCTTGAGTTTTATCACAGAGGTTTTCAAGGCCAGACCAGATGGGGGCTCTGAGCAAGCTGGCCTAGTGGAAGGTGTCTCTGCCCTTGGCAGGGGGTTGAAACTAGATTATTTCTAAGGTCCCTTCCAACCCAATCCATTCCATGATTCTACGACGATGCACACCACCTGTGAGGAAAGCCTTTAACCATTCTCTCACTCTGCAGCCTGACACTGCTATAGTAAACTAACAGTTTGATGCCTAATTCAGCCTCTCCTAAGACGAAGTCCCAAGTACAGGGAAGACTTCTTTGCTAAACTGCATTTTCCTCCAGCTTCTTCAGTTCTTCTAATGGAGCTGAAACCTACTTCTGTAGCTGTCCTAGAAGACAGCTAGAAGTAAACAGCTGGGATTCAAATATGTCAGCAAAATCAACTGAAATCTGCTATGCTTGCAGTCACTAGACTAGCATAGTAGCTGACACCTCATATCAGAATTCAAGTTTTGTATGGCAAAATCCTTCCAAAACTGTAGAGTAACCCAGAAAATGATAAAAATGTAGAATAATAAATGGGATTCATATCTGTGTGATTCCTTAGTTTTACATTTTAGCAGTGTGCTATCAATATGCACATTTTCAAGCTCCACAATCCTGAAAGTGTTAACTCAACCTAAGGCCTTTCATGAGAATTGACAAAGCAAAGCTTTAAGAAGGAGGAAGAGGTGGGATCCAATATCATTAATCCAAGGCTAAACATTACAAATAGCAAATTACCAATCCATTTATTTACAGAATGCTATGTTACACTTACATTTAAGAACACTTTTTACTGACTACCACAAGGACTGCTGAGTTCAGAACATACACAGCCCATTTTTCCAGAGGAAAACACAGAACTCTGTTTCACAGCACACCTGGAGGGACTCTTAAAGTGAAATTCTGACTGACTACAGAATAAAAGTGGTGGAAGAGAAGTATCAAATGGCAAAAATACAGGGCTGCACACTTAAGAGGAAGGAGGCACATGCTCAAAAACTGAAGCTAGAATCTAAAATTTCTTTTCTTCTTGAAGCAAAAGTCTCCAACACTGAAATTTCCATCTCAAAAGCAGCCACTCAATTGTAAAAAATCAGTTCTAATTACTCATATTCGAGCAGGAACTATTACCAAAGATCTGCCAATTAAATCACTTTCCCTAAGAAAGCAATAAATACTTTTAATCCTTGCCTGCCCCTCCTTTAAGACACAGGAATCAAAGCTAAAGGCTATGGGCATTCAGCATGCAACAAACGAGATCGTAAGTACTGATTTAAAAGGAGTTTTTGCACTAAAAGAGCATGAAAAGAAAAAAACATGCACACGTCCCCATTTATACAAGCTGTTGCTAACCTTTTCTGATTCACAATGTTGTTCTATTAGAACTACACACGTTATCTGTACAAATATCACATATCTCAAACAACTGAATCACATACAGAAGTGAAGACAAATATGCTGGCTTTCGTTAAACAGTTGAAATAAGTGCGTGGCTTATCAAGAAAGTCTCACTTGAAACTTCTCATATTGCAAGTGATTTAATATACTCATTTTTCATGACAGAATGTACCACAGAGTTAAACAGAATTCATATTTCTTCCTTCAAAAGACACTAACAGTATGTAAATATTAAAACACTTCATTTCTTAAACCAGCAGGAGACATTCAAAAGGGCAGATAAACAACCACAGGTGGTTTTTGTGTTTGTTTTTTTTTTTTTTTTTAAAGTGAAATTGTTTCAGTTAACAAATTATTAAATATAACCTATAACATGTAGACATTTCTGAAGACAAAAAGTTCTGATGATTCCAGAAGCTGTAATTAAGCATTAATTAGCAAATAAAATACCATAATGAGCCTGCAATACTGAAAGCTGGATACACAGCGGCACAGAATCTGACCAATTGACTATGCAGGCATACAGACAAATAACTAACAGTGGCTTTCAAACTCCCATTACCTGTACATGCTAATAGTCACGAAACCTTCAACAATTCCTCCCACAACATTCATATCTCTGCCAATCCCCAAATAACACTTTCTGCTTATTTAAAGACAATTTTCATTTTTCTAGTCTTTGCTGAGCAATACCTCTTAAAAGTACCAATTCTCCTGAAAATTCTGCAGGTACTTCTAACAAGACTCCTTATCAATGAGAGCTGTTGAACCAGATCACAATTCATGCAAAACACCCAGACAGTACCTCAGATCACTGCGTGCAATTCTCCATACTTAAACCCATCCACAGATACTTGTGTATTTACTACACATAGTAAATACAGGAGTGAATATACACAATATGTCCATACCTTCTGTAGTTGGAAGTAGGTCTTTTCCTTCGCTCTTTGTTTCTGCGAGATTCTCTGTTCTCAGCAACACTTCAGCAAAGCTTTCCAAAGAATTGTTCTGGTATGTGCCATAGCTGATTTCAGACTGGAAGTAAAAAGAGACACATGCACATCACATCCTGCAATTTTATTTGCATCACTTGCATCACATGCAGTTGTCTACCTCAGTTCCTGCATTTGCTTTCCTTTGTTTAATTTTGGATTTTTTCCTACTATGGCACAAAATTTCAAGTCATACATATAATCAAAATTTGTATTTTTATTTCACTGTAAGATCTCAACAAAAAACTAACACTGCAGAGTTCTGTAACTGTAACTTACTTCTGCAACATATGGATCAGCAATTAGAGACTCATAAAATGGATGACAGCCTTGTTTTTCCACAGTAGCATTTTCTCCAGACCCACTTTTTAATACATCTCCAAATTCATGGCCCTGGGAAAAATAAGTATAGTTAAAACTAGTTGTAAAAAAGCTCATAAAAATTCTGTAAACACTGTTCAGACAGGAAACTACTGTAAATTAAAAGATCAGTGAATTCAGTGGGGAGCAAAAAAAGGACTCATTTTACACAAACCAGTGCTGAATGAAGTTCAGTATTCTTAAAAGAGGAAAGAAAATCATGCTCAAAAGTAGTATCAGAAAAAACAGTATCACAAACATTATAGAAAATTCACTGAAATAGAGAAGGTAGAAAAGAGAAACTGAAAAGGAACAGCTTTGAATATAAGATGACAGTATTTAAAGAGTGGGCTTTACTGCGCTTTGTTCCCCAGTTTTAAAGTTCTGCCAAATTTTAATTAGGCCTTCTTAACACTACGCTAAGAAAAGAGGAGAAAACAGACTAGGAAACAAAAAAACAGGTTTAGACCCCTTCTTTCATTGGGATTTGCTTGCAAACAATCCCATGATGTCTGTAGTTCCTTCATTGATCTGAGGCCTTCAGTTATCAGGTACCCACAAAGGAGCCTTGTTTTTATACTAATGTATCAACAAACGTGTAACCATCTGGAGACACATCAGCAATCCCTTACATGTAGTGGTCGCAGATAAGTTAACGATCTCTTCCACCACTGCCCATCACTGACAGCATGCAGCATGGCTTTGGTAGTCAGAGTTGTGTTGGACAACACCTTCATGGTTTTGGATGTCGTCCAGTACAACAAATCGGCGGACTGGCCAGAGGAGATGTTGGTTTCATCCTGTGAGCACACCCAACACACAATGCAAGTGTTAGACTCCTGCTACAAACAGGTTAATGACCTAAAGCCAAATAAACACACTAGAGATCAGGCACACTATGTTAGTAACACATTTGAATGATCATTAATTCAAGCAGCACTTGCCAAAAATAAACAAAAGACAAGCTAGAAGTGATTTAGGAGTTTCACTCTGAAGTAAGTGGTGTAATTAGGACATTTTGCTCCTTACTCAGCTATCACCTCTTGTTTCCACAGACAGCAGCTGTTTTTATTTCCAAAGTTTATAAAGGCAATGTTCTATGTAACTGTTGAATATTTCCACTAAAATAATCATCTCTCTACAAATGTGGAGATCAAGTATACTAAACTAAATCTTTGATAATTCAAGAAAGCTGATACTAAAGACAATCTTGTATTTGTTCAGAGGTAGCATTAATTAAGTTGAATTCTCAAGAGGGGAAGTTGTAGAGATGTAAATATACATCTCTAGACTGAGTGATAAAGTATCATCAAGCTTTGAAATTGTGCAGTTGGCACACAAAGTACTGAATACACCAGCCTAGCAGACTACAAGAACTCCAGCCTATTCTCAATTAAAAACTGCTTCTGCCATACATGCACATATATCTTCACTTGCATAAACTCACACATAACTCTATTCCTAAAAGTAGAGACATGTTCCACAAAAGGAGCTTTCTACACCAGCTCTTCCTCGTGTAAAGCATTTAAGTAACACCCAGAACATCCATGATGGCTGACCTGTGCTATTCCAGTTCTCAAAGGTTTGTGTTAATTGCCTGCTTTACAATGCTTGCACGTTAGTCATAAATATATAATTAGCATACTAACATAAACACACTGTCTTCACAAAAGAAAACAAATATTTTCCTCCATATAACAAACTTTAACAGCTCTGTGTTTATCCCTAACAACTCTACTATTAATTTCCACATACACTGAAGTATATTGAAATAGAAAAATTGTATATGTACCTGTATAGCTGTATGGGAAGTATTAGTTTACAACTTACTAACTCATGATAAAATTTCAAACATCAGAGCCAAAGGAGGCCACGTTATGCCAAGAGAAATACATCCCACTGTAACCTCAGAGACAAAACATATCAGCTTCAAAAAGGTAGAATTTCACGTAGACAACCTTATTTTTACTACCTTTTACTATAAAGTGCAGTAAATTACTGCCTCAAGCTGACCACTGAAGTAGCAGGTTCATCTTAAGTCCTTCTTTCCTTAAGCATTTTTCAAAAATCTTTTCTGAATGAAATAATTTTGTGCATTTCACAGATGCACCACTAATGAACCAACTGGCTAAACTGGGAATTTCAGCTTTTGCTTCACCAAATGAAGAAAGTACATACCAAGTACAACCTGTCAGAATTTTTGCTGCTCTGAAAAATTAAAATCAACTCAAAATCCTAGGTCTGGTGGGTTATTGGGGAGAATTTCTTGTTCATGTGTTTTTTTAATAAACCACTTAAAATACTTAGTAAGAAAGCTTTTTGTAATTTATTTTAAATGTTACATATAGAATACTAATTTCTCTCTGCTACCATTTTGAAGCAGATGCTTCAGGACACCTAACTGACTTTTTATGAAGGAAAAAGAAACCAAAACTAAACCAAACCAAAACAGAACCAGAAAAAAAAATCTCATCCCAGTTCTCAACTGCATTTGAGCAAAACACTCTTTTTTAAATAAACCTCCTTCAGAAGCATGAAAACTAATGAGCTAACTTGTATGCAGGTGTGAATGCTTATAGCCCAACTGCTATCAGATAAACTCTTGGTTATTGTCTAAAAATAATTTCAACTTTTACAAGTAATTACAGTTTTTTCCTGCACAAACAGGAATTCTGTTTTCTGAAAAGCCATTCCACTGTGTACCTGTAGCAGCAATACTTCCAGGTTAAAGCTTTTTGCTATCCTGAATCAATCTCTCATAAAAGAAGTTATTTCTTAAATAATGTTGGAGATCTCATCTGAAGAAAACAACTTTAATTGTATCTTTTAATTGTACCTTCAGGAGGAAGTCATATTTTGGGGGATTTTGAGGGTGTTTGGGGAAAATTATTTTCTTTAATTATTTCTTACCGACACCCTTTATAAAGTAAGCACTTCTGATTAAAATCAAAATAATAGCAACAACAACTTATTAACTAGCAGCCAAATTAGCAGATTAAAAATTTGCACGAATTTAAATTGGTGTAAAAAAAAAAAGACAATCAACAAATTCTGAATTATCACGTTATTCTAAAATAACAGCTAAAATATTTCTGTATATACATCAAATATATTGGTGTATATAATTCCAAACAGTCTAATGTGAGAACAAATAACAAAGCCAACTGTTTTTCACATAAGCCACACAAGAGACAGGAATAAATTAGAACACCCGCAGCATGGATTTTGGGACTTTTTTGGTCTTTAATGACAATTAGTCAAGGTGTGAGGATTAAAACAAGCAAAAGCATACACTGCATACGCTTTATGAGTTAAGAATCATTATATATCAAGATTATCAAGGAAATTAAATGAGGTAGAACAGAGTCTGTTCAAAAACAGAGCATCATGCATTAGGTCTTCCTTTTTCCTTTTTGGTATTTCCATAGCAAAACAGAAATTTAGAATACTCTGTTTTATATAAGTATTCATGTATCATCTACATTTATGTTTTCTGCCTTGGAGGGGTTTATATTGGGGATTTTTATTTTTTTTTTTTTCAAAGTCTGTTACAGCTATTGAACCAGTCTAAGTGAACACTCCAGTTCTATGACAATAAACCAGACCCTGAATGAGAGACACTGAAAAAGATTCAGCTCAAGATGCCAACATCAAAATTCAGGAGTCATTCAGTGTCTGGGCTCTTATTAGTGCCATAACATCACTGGAACCAAAAAAGTAACCCAGCCTTAAGCAGACACAATGCATTTGATTCAGCTGCTGAAACACAGGCTTTAATGACTGCCTGACATATACAGCAGTAATTACAACATCTGCTTAACACCTGCAGATCTGACAGACTAGACATTTTGGGTCAGTAGCTAACGGACAAGAGGATAAATAATCATGATTCTTTAATCATCTATAACCAGCAGTGATAAAAATGTGTGACTTAGCAATCTAATGTACACTAATGTTTTAAAAGATCCTGTCTTTTCCCAGATCTAGTGCTTGGGAAAAATGCAAAAGCAAGGAAGACACTAACGGTCTGTGAATGAGAAATTTTCTTTTCTTTAAGCAGCCTTTAAGAAAATCACTCTTATAATTTGAAGGTATTCTCCTCTAGAAATTACATCTGCTTTTCTATCAAGAGTTCGTTTTCAAGAAAACTTGAAACTAAATTTTTGTTGGGTTGATGAGCCACTTTACAGTAATTACACTTTCATAAACAGATAAATAAAAAATAATGATTTATAAAAGATGTAAACGTATTTAAATATTATGCAGCTTTAACAAAGCCAGAGCTCACTTACAAGGCAACTGATGAATATTGCTTCTACTGCTTATATACAACACGGCATCTCACGACTAAGCATTTTACTTGAATTTAATAATTTTACCAATAATATTCTAAAAGGCTTTTCATGAATCAAGAGCTTAATTTTCTCAATGAGACATTTTGCTTGAGAAGCATAAGATTAGTTGTTTAGGCATTTGTAGCATACACAGTAAAAAGGATGAGGACTGGTGATACTTAACATTAACGTTTTGCTTAAAAGTAATCTGGTACATTAGAACCATCATAGCTTCCAAAAGATAACTTCTCAAATGGATTCCATGAGTTCAAACAACACTGACAAGCTGACACAAAGCTTGTGCAAATGCAGCTCCCACAGAATAATTACATGGATCTTTATCACAGCATTCATGAGTTTCTTTCACAGTAGGACCACAAAAACTTGGAGACAAATTATACTGAAGTCCACGTTACAGCAATGTTAAATGAACCATTTCTATGCAGTCTGTGGAGGTATGTAGTCAGCTGCTATGAAGATTTCTGCGAGTTTTAAGGGAAAAGATTTAGAGGAAAAACTTAATAAAAATGAAATTAGTTTAGAAATTTCTAGAAAAGAGTTCATCAAGAGAAAGCTGATGAAAACATACGACCAGCTAGTGATGTTGGTTGATATAAAGAAAGAAATGGTAGTGGAGACTAATGACTCAATACTAGACAAAGGTAAGAGGAGTAGAAAAAGGTCACTGAAGGTTTGAAAAGCAAAACTGATATACTTACAGACAGGTACTTTGAATGCAACAAACAAAGGGACGCCCAAACATATATATGCCAGAACTTAGGCAAGTCAAGATAAGGAAATCTACATTTAGAGAACCAACTTGAAAAGGTATCAGTAAGTGAGAAACAAGAACATTGGTCAATGCCCTGACAAAAGGATTCTGTAAGTTAATCAGGACATAAGTGAAAGTGAAAGGAGTACAAGAAAAGGGAGAAAAATCTTGTTTCTTTTTCTTTGAAGAAACTAAAATTCTGTGTAAGACAATGAAGGTGAAGTACAAAGAATTAGCTGAAGTGTAGCTACGGGGATTGCAGTTAGAGGATTCTGTAAAGTCAGAGAACAGTTATTGGATATATTGCTTTTCTAACATTTCAGATGTCTGTAACAAAGAATTATACAGTGAGTAAATTCTTGGCTATCTTTCCTCATGTGTCATTGCAAGAAATGAAAAAAGCTATAAATCCCTATTAAGCCAACTGGGAGAGAACAAAAAGAAGGAATTAGCAAATATACAGAACTCATTTCCTAGTGTAACAGTCTGAAACACTACATGCCAAGGAGCTGTTTTAAACAGAAAGAAAAAAACACTCAATGCAGCAACATCCAAACTCGCCAGGTCAATTGTCTGCCTACTTCCAATTCTAAAGAGACAATCAACCACAACTAAGGGGGGGAAAAAAATGAAAGCTATTTGGGAGAAATTTTTGAATGTTAATTCCCCAGGATAATAAAAACTCCTTCAAATATCCAAACTGAAATGATAGCAAAATTAATTAGTGAGTTTACTCAAGTTTGATAAATCTTTGAATAAATTTCTGAATCATTTATATGCATGTCTAATTGTTCTGCCACAACATAGTACTACAGCACATGAAACGTGATGCATGACAAATTTGTATAGACATTAAAAAATTGTAAACAAATGCATCCACACCCATATAAATTTTATTAACATCTACTTAATAACCTTCCACTCAGAGGGATACATCTACAGATTTCCAGAAAATATAAAGCATTTACACCAGTGAAACAGACTTGTTCTTCATATAGATGATTCTGGCAGATACATAAAATGTTTGGCCCTCTTCCTCTGAATACTGTTTACAGTGCTATTTCACCTTCCTGCCATTAGTTTTATATATATGCAGATACATATATTTTTTTACATGTATTTTTACATATGCATATGTCTATACAACTATGCATACATACATATACATACAAACACATATACATAAAAATCATACACAAAATATAGACATATTGTCAAAGGAGGCTGGAATTCATATATCTTTCTCATGTTCTGCAACATGTTTCTTTCTCTCTCTCTTTCCCTCTTTCCTTCACTCTCCCATCCCATTTGCCTCCCTCCTCTCCCGTATTTCTTAAAGGTTTTTGCCCCCCTCACCCCACCTCTAGATCAGTTTATCATCTACTTAACTAAATAAAAAACAGAGAAAAGAATAAAGTGAATATAGAATTTTCCACTTCAAAGAGTGTGAAAAACACATTCCTTATTTCATAAATAGGTAAATAATTGCATCTTTTTTAAAGAGAGAGAAGTATTTGTGATTGTACATGTACAGACTTAAAATAATAGATATAAAAAGCAGAAAGAATAATAAAAGACTTGATTCCTGTTGTCTTGCCTGTGGAACACTCAACGTTCCTTCTGATCTTACACATAAAAATAATTTCACATGCAATATATGAACATTATAAAATGACAAGTCATAAACTTCATAATGCACAGAACTAAGGGGAAAAAGAAGTTTAATTTAAAACATTTTTTAATTTAATATGTAGCTCAGGTTTATGTTCAAATATTTTGTTTTACTGGGACAGAGGGGGGAAAAAAAAAATCAAACCAATATAAATGTCTATCTTAATAGAAATTTTCTTGCACTTCTCCTGCCTCTGGGTTTATTTTTTTTCGATGGTGGTAAGAATGTGTACGAAGAAGCAACTGCAAATCAGAACAAACTATAAATACATAAGCAAAACCTTGAACTTAAAACAATCTAAAAACAGAAAATAGTACATCTCTAATGTCCATTTTATCTAGTAAGCAGGCAGATGTTGCTAAAAACTGAAATTTGGCTCTTCAGCGTAATGCAGAACAAAATCATTATTACTTTTAAAATTCCCATTAAAACTTACCTCTGTATCCTTATTGATCAACGAAGAAGGTCCTGAGATATTTACATTCTCACCTCCTTCAGAAGGAAGAAGCTGGTAATTCACAGCCTGATAAAGAATCTATAAACATGAAATAAATATAATCTTTTACTAGTGAAATAAGCAAACCTAAGAATTATGACTGATACCAAGTAAAAGCTTTCTTGATAGAAAAACAAGGATGTAGGACAAGATCCAAATAAGAAAACACAGCATCTCTGACATCCTCTCACTGTTGCAGTCACTAGGCAAAATGACCTTCCCCTTCTCCATGGTTTTTGTGCATTTTTCACTTAATCTAAGAATTTTTTTGTTTAATTTTATGTACCATGCTGTATGATGTAGGCTAAATAACTGACACAAAAACATCCATTATCTGAACTGGGACTCTAAGATGTTGGGCAATTCCACAAACGCAAGTGTTCCACAGGACAGCAGCTTTGTGAGCTGCTCTGCACAGACTGCCTTCACATGCTGCCTGTATTCTCTACACATTGCTGCTGTTCAAGAGATTTTTAAAGAAAAAGGCTTCACACTTGCAGCTGCCTTAATCAGACTGCACATGTGCTGTAGCTATGGCTCCCTTCTCCCCCATTCCCGCATTCTATGTCCAAAGACCTCTAAGATGTTTCTATTACATAATTATAAATCTAAGAACATTGTGAGCTCTTAGAAAGCCAAGACAACTATGAACTCAAACAACTCATGTTATGCAGGCCAAGCCACAATTACAGTGAACAGGAATTGAACATTTTGACAACCTAAATTATTGCTCTGCAGTTTCAAATAAAACTTTTGCCATCACCTTGACATAAGCTGTGTTTAAATGCCACAATTATGTGTTCTCACATATGTACTGTGATCAGCTCAACACCTAAGATGTGATTCTATCAAGTCAATCATTGCAGAGTTAATAAAGATGGCTCAGACATAAAGCCTCTTGTACTTGTTAAAACCATTACATAATTGAAATCAGTGAGAAAATAATTTCATTGCATATTGGGTAAAAATAATAAAAATCATTCAATAAATGTTTAATAGACATCTATGTGGGCATTTAATGAAGCTACATTACAAAGTATAAATACATAGAAAATATTTTAAAATTTCATCAACTCCATTTGCAAATAAAATGTTTAAAACAGGCAATAAAGAAATTAAAAGTACTAAAGACAGAGAACACAACTGCACTTCTACTTGAGAAACAACTCATACAAAACTGCTTAGGAAGAGACCTCATTTGCTGAAATGTAACAATGAAAGTAGGAGACTAGAACAAATATAAATATACTGGAGGGTAGAACTTAAGGGAACAAACTTGAAAATGAGCACAAGTCCCCTTTGCTTTGGCAAGCATTGAACTTTGATGAAAGAAGTTTCAGAAATGTGTACCTGGGTTTGCAACGAACTGCTCACCGCCAGCAGTGCCTCAATGGCACTGGGGGGACAGTGCGTCAGAGCAAAGGCCAGGAGCTCCTGACGCATCCCCAGATCCTGGTAGCCTTCTGACTGCCCAAGCTGACTGCACACTTCCCAGCTTTTAGAATAACCTACAAGGGAACACAAAACACACTTCGTATCACAGCTGATAAGAGGATGCTGCAGAATTCTTATTGGATGAGATAAAGGAGGGCATGTAGCATTCTTGTCGAGACTTAACTTCCCCTGAGAAAGAAACCATAAAAGCTCCATAAAACAGATGTAACTCAAGTTTAGACTCACTACATAAAAGACTAATTTTTATCATATTGTTGCTATCAATGTAATAGGCATCTGTAAAGCTTACATCATGTATTTTTACATATTACAGTAAGAAAACCATCATTTACTTCAGAGCATGATGCTCAACACCTCATGCAACCCCTGTTTATTCACTTCACCTGTGGCCATGAGCTCCTGGCAATGCATACTAGCTGCTTTGTAGTCCTGGAAACGGAGAGCCTGCTCCACTAAAAGGATTAAAACTTGACCTTTTCTCTCCATCTGATCATCTCCTGTAAGAAAAATTCAAAATTTTTATTAGTTAATTGGAACTAATGGTCAACTTAAGCTTGCTACTTTATTTCTTAAGAATTAAATATATGCCACAACATGAAAAGCCCCTCTTGAAATTCGAACAGAAATAAAATTATCTGCTTTTTCCTAAAGAAACAATAAAAGGAGTTACGTATTTAAAAAAAAAAACCCACTGACATCATAGCTTGCTTAAAAAAAAATTAGGTGTTATGTCAAGATTAAAAAAAGTTTTGAAAATTGTATTTATGTGATGTTCAAGGCATAGACCAAAACTGATATTTAAGCTAAGTGACACATAAATCAAAATCCTGACATTGAAAAAAAGAAGCCTCTGAACTGTAACAGAAGAAAAAAATTTAAATGTTTGTTTTCATATAGTATACAAAGACCCAGTTTAAATTGCCACTTCATAGCTCCAAACAATTCATGAGATGAAGAAAACACAGGCATTTAAAAATCCCTAAACTCATAAATTGAGCGAGCAGAATTGAAACTCATTTTTCCAACCCTACATGCATTTCAGTCACCAGACCTTCTGGACAATGCCTCTTCCAGCAGTTATGAATCAAAAGTTACACTTCAGATACTACTGAACTCTTCTGATTAAAGTTACATCAAGAATCTTTGTAGAAAAATGTACTGACCTCAATTTTACTATATCAGCATAAACAGATGAAAATCTGATCAGACAGCTCATTTCCTTTTCAAAGCCAGTTATCGTCAATACAAATAACATTTATACCTATCACCCTTTACTAGTCATCTATTTTTTTTAAAGCTTTTTTCAATTTAGAATGAACACAAGAGAATGGCATTTATTTACTTTATTGGCACTAGTTTATCCAGTCTTGCGCTCAAAATACTGTGTATGTCCATGCACTGTATGAGAAGGTGACAAGACATACACAGGAAAAATAAACTATTAATTTTAACTTAGGAAATAATTTTTAGAATAAAAATGAGTGGATTTTTTAAATGCAAGCTTCTTGCTCATGTTTCTCCTTTATTATTAAAAGCAATTTTATGCAGTCAGTGCTTTTACAGTCATTTGAAAAGGGCACTGGTTTATGAAACTGTATTACTACAACTTGTGAAATGCAAATATTTCAGAAGGTTAAACAGACCCAGTTTCAAAAACCATTTAAAGAGTACACGTTCTAAAATTGCATAGCTGTTATTTTTAACTCTACTTTGCAGATCCATCACCACAGACAAAGCAAATTTCTTTTTAAAGCTTTCTCAAAAGGAAAGCTGTAGCAGCTGCACTACAATGACATTCAGGCAAGTGAAGTTACCCTAATTACTGAACTCAATCAAGACTCCCCTAATCTCGGCACGTCATAACTAACTCAGCTGGGAGAACAGGTTGGCTTCCCATCATTTTATCTCTTGGCCTCCTGCTCAATATACTGCCAGCACACGATGTTGCAAATTAATCACATTCAAGGCTCTCCTGTTGCAAAATTTTGCCCTCTGGAACCTGGGAACCTCTCACTCGGGCAAAAGCAATTACAAATGACAAAGAGGTGCTTCTATCCACACAGGCTAAATGGGAACTGTCACTTCTATAAGCAAGAGACACGTACTTGCCACTCACCTTCTGATGCCCACTTCACCCTGACAGCTTGACTTCTAACAAAGAGATCTGACTAAGTAGCAGACACAAGGAAAAGTCAAGAGAAACAATCGAACTACTGTCCCTCAGATTTCAGATAGACAAAATAATCGCTGCTATTTATTCCCACTTAAGAATCAGCAGGATTGGAGGAAAGAAAGGAAGAACACTTGGACCAAACAATGGTTTTCCTAACTGTACTTAAGGAGCTGTATGGTGTCAAGTCCCCCATCCCCAGTGCTTAGGCCAAATACTTTTGATGCAGTAGGATATACCTCTGCATGTTTTACAAAAGCACGAGCATAAAATGTAAAGGTCACTTCCCTTCCAGTCCATGGCTATACTTGCTCATTATATCTCCACTGTTCACTCACTGACACTTCCATTACCTTGGTGCTCACTGTTATGGAACAGAACCACTGTTGGCTCCAACATTACTCAGTGAATCCCCACATGAAGCCCTTTTTCACACAGCTTTCATTAACCATGCAGTGACTGGTAATACCTGTGCTGCAGTTTCATCGTTGTCTTCCACTCACACATGGAAAAACTCACTGCTTCAGCTTTGTGATACACATCATTTGATGGCATTTCAACAACAATAAATGTGAAAGTTTTGAATTCTATATTGTTCCCATTGCAATTTTGACAGATATCCAGGATTTAAAACCAAGATAGGAATGACAAAAACTCTTAAAATGGTGGCCTGGTTATATTACACAGTAATTCTGCATCAAACCTTAAGGATAATGCTTAACATGGAGACTCAAATCAAATTCAGAAACTGGAAAGGGGAAGTGGGGGGAAGAAGGGGAGTGTGCACGCACACAGGCCCCAAGAAGACGTGGAGGCTCCATTCCCAGAGGTATTCAAAAGACACGTAGATGCAGCACTTAGGGACATGGTTTAGTGGTGGATTTGGCAGTGCCAGGTTGATGGTTGGACTCTGTGATTATGAAGTTTATTCATAACCTAAAGATTCCAATGTTTTAGTACAAATGATGAGAGAAAAAATATGAAAGCTCAGAAGTAACAGAAAACACTTTTTTCTTGAGAAATAACAGATATTCAAGTAGTTTGGGATCCAATTTGGATTATATAAAGGAAAAAAAAGCTTATTGAAACACCTTAGGTAAGATATATGCTATTTGTGAGCGGATAAAATAACATTATTTTGAATGAAATCATGCCATTAAAACTTAAAAGTCAAATGATATCAACATTGTACGTACAGTTCAGAAATTTCATTTCACCTACATTTAGGAGATCAGAAACCATCTACATGGAAATGCAAGTAAGTCAGTGCTAAGGAAGATAGATTTCAAAAATAAGCTTTAACTTAGGAATCGGAGCAAAGATTAAAGCTACTAGAATTCACTTATGGATACTAAAATTAAATAAATTACCATAGAAAGTTGTGAGAAAAGAGAATAACAGAAACATTTCTAGAGAGCCTGACAAAGGAAACAAAGACCAACACTCATTAGATCTTTTTGATATACAGTAAGAGTAGAGAAGAAGCTCTTAATTTCTGATATAGAAGCTTTTTTCCCCCTACTCTTTTTTGCACACATCTACTCAAATAATTGCATGAAGTGAATTTTTTACACCATTTCTTAACAAAGAGCATGAATTAAGTGAGGATTGTGAGACACAGAACATCTCCAGCTCCCCAAGCAGGTGCAGATTTTCTGGCTGTCATGCTGAGCACTTTCTCCCTCACTCATTTTACCCATCTGTGAAATTAAGATAACACTTGTGTGCTTACTTTACAGAGGTAGTAACATGGGGCTTAAGTAGAGTTCACTGTAATTAATCAAATACTTTAAAGCAATTAAGAAGCTAGCTGATATATCATTACTTACGCAAGATTTTAATTTTGATAAGTATGAATATAAATTCTATTACTCACTTTCAGTACTGCTCTCTAAACAAACTGTATTCAGAGAACACAGCTCACAAAGCACCTTAATGACTCTGTGCAATCTACCCTTGCATCCACAACAAACGCATTCTTTTCAAAATGAAATTAAAATATATATGCTTATAGGATTTTATAGGCTATATATTATATCTAATAAAACACAGCATATGCTCTATATACACACATATATAAAAAATTTACATAGACATGGATTGTTTTAGAAAGCAGGTCTTTCCCAGTCAGTGATCATATGGGGTAGGGCGGCAGGGGAAGCAAAGAGGGGTAAATATTGAAAAAACCTGCAATTAACAGACAAAACACAAGAACACACTCTACAAAGCGGATTGGGAACAGAAGGGACTGAAAATTTGAGCATGCACAACCAATATCATTAAGTATGTTCTACAGGACAAAATCAGAGCTTCTTACAAAGCAAAGGCAGCTCATAAATCAGGGTAATTGTGTAAGTAGTGAAAACCAATTAGGGACAAAAATCAAATCTTTCTCCCAGCAGCACTTTATCTAATTCTTCATTAAACAAGTCCATAAAGTTAATTCTCCTTTTCCAATATCCAGACCCATTCCAAAATATCTCAAGAAAACCATTTGTTTTCATTGTAAGCTGTTAGAAATCAAGAGATCCTCTCTCCCAGTAGTTTTACACCTGCAAACAAAGACTAGCTGTACTAAAACTGCAAGGAATGTTTTCCTTTTCTAATATTAAGCTTAAAATAAAATATAATCATTCACAAATCTTAGAATATGTATGCATGAGCTGCCCTTTTGGCTATAAACTAATGTGTGGAATAATACTAGTGTTTGTTACCACCCTTGTGATAGGGCTATCAAGTTGTAAAATAACTTTTCATCATGTTAATAATATTAATTAATATTAATTATTAATTGTAACTCAATAACAAATTACAAGTTGACAGGTACAGAAATACGATTTCTACATGTCTTGTTTCAAATTATTTTTTTTTTATATCTACCATCAAATTATACAGCACTCCTCATTACAGACTACGATTAAGACTATGCCAGCATTACACTTCAAATCTGTTTTCAAAGGTGTTAATAATCTAGCTTTTCAAATTCTATGACTCTTTAAATTCAGTGTAAGGTTACCTATTCTACCACTTGTCAGAAGTACACACAGCAACAATTAAGGAACAAGGAGTAAAGTTTCACAGACTTTCTTTAGTGAGTTGGAAAAATATTGCATTTAGATGCGTGATTTAAAACAGTGATGACAATCATGTTTCTTTTGGATGCTGCTGAGTAATCTTCTGGATACTTGTCAATGGGCTGGAGTGTCAGGCACAAAAAATTTGCAGTAACAGTGGTATGCTGCTTACAGCTTTCAAGTTCAGAAAAACAAAAAAAAAACCCCCCTAAAAAATACTGAGTTTCTTAAAATGAAATAAATCTGTTTTCCAAAGCCCATCTCCTACAACCATGAAGTTTAGATAAAATTCACAACCATGGCACTCTCATACCGGATCCATATCTTACTCATAAATGAACATTCTCTACACATAACAGCTTCCCAATATGCGCAACACAACTAGTCATCCTTCAGTGAGAGTGAAATGGTTTTTAATCACAAAAGCTTACAGCTACTTAAGTAAAACAAAATTTAAAAAATACCCCATCACATGCCCCACCACAGAAAGTCACTATTGAAAATGTTTTCTTGCTATATTTTCCTTTCAAATAAATAGATGTTATTCTATAACCAAAAGATTACTTTGAAAGTGACCGAGTTACTTGTATACTTAGCATAAGAGAGAAGGACCTAAGTAGTGCATTCCTTACCAAGACTCACTCTTGAAATATAATTTTACTACTAAAATTCCCTACTTACCACAGGAGCAACCATCAGCACTACTGCCAAGGTTAACCATTAAAAGTCAGAGAGCCCAACACCCACAAGATAAATATGTCACTGGTAGACTAAGCAGTAGTGTTTAAATCATTCACTTGTTTAAAAATTAACCACCTCTGTTGCTCTACACACCTCACACATTCATTTCCTGGTTTTCCCTCGCCTGGTACACATGCAAGAGAAAAATTGGGAGGCCATTTAATCATGTGGTTTTAAATATATCTCTTTTACGTCTCTCTTTCCAGTGGTCTCAATGAGTGTCACTGTGATTATAACACTAACACACAGACATTACTGTATCAACGAACTCTATACAAATTCCCTAAAGTTCTCTACCTAATATCCAGTGCCTGCCATCTTTCAGTCTCTGGAGATGGAAGCCGTGAGTCTGATCCTATTTCAAAGGTACATACCAGGGCACTGTAAATACTGATCTACAGCTAAGGCACTAGGATAACGCTACTGGGCAAAATACTTTGTGTTTTTAAGCTTTATAGAATCTCTGCAGATTTTGGTTTTCCTTCTTTCATACAAAGAGAATCACTTAGATTCAAAAAGAAGGTAAAACAAAAATTAGCATTAGCCTAAAGAATATAGAATACTAAGAAAAATTGACAAGATTTTAACTTGATGTGGGATGAAGCAGAGAGGAGAGGGCACGAGCTGTATAGCAATCTTGTGTTACGAACCAATAGGGAGACTTTTTTTCCAAAAGCCTTACAAGCAAAGAAAAAGAAGTTAGAACTGTCATTCCAATTTTTCTATTGATTACATGTAAAACATGTAGATTGGATCCAGCTACCCAACATGGTACCATCCCTTCCCCTCTACCACCTTTCATGTAGCAGCACTATGTAACAGGAACATGGAGCTGACCAGAGTCATGACAACATTTCCTGTGACTCCATTCCTTGGGACCAAGGTATCTTGGTAGGTCAACAGCCTAACTTCCATACCTCTGTTCTCAACCTCACACAACTCTCTCAAATATCTTCCTCCCTGTTTATAATACTATGGAAAAAATTGCCAATACTAAGCTTCCTGAAAACATAAAAAATCTTAAATTATTTAACAAATAGAGAGGAAAAAAGGAATTAGCCGGGCATGCTTTAGTCAAAAAGCTGGAATGCATTGATTGTATATACCATGCTGCATGAAATATGGATTTCTATTTTGTATTACTATATTCTATTTCTAAATCATAAAAATACAGCAGTATTGTGTTTACAGTTACATTGATTAAGTATTTTTCAAAAATCAAAAGGCAGATACTCTAGGTAGGCTATAAAAAAACCCATATAAAAAATCCCTAATATCCTCAGGATTCAAATCTTTCAAGATGTTCAGCTCCTCCAATGAATACTCAACTTAATGCATTATTTTTAGTGACCAAAGCACATGCAACATAGACAGAAGTCTAAGAGCTGAAATTCATGCTTTACGTGTGATTTTTCCCCCTGTAACTTAAATACAATTATTATTAAATCAAACTACCTTATTTGACAGAGGTAATAAGATTTACAGGAATTTCAGTACTACCAATTCATGGTAAAGCAAGATATTCTCAGCCACAACTCCTCCAATCTGAAATAGGCTTTTACTCCAATGCTAGGTTAGACAAAGCTTTTTTTTATTTCAAGTATTAGTGGAATGTAGCAGCTGACCATTTCAGCTGTTTTACAGATAAAATATTCCTTTCATGTGAAATATTTCATTCCTCCCCAATGACTGCTCTTCCAGATGACTTTTTAGTGGTATCTTTGAAGACATATTCTAACGATCAACTCAACTGTCCTGAAGTGTAACGTAAACGCACATTGCACATTGCACTGCAATGCAGTGTCCTATTAACACAGCTTACCTGCAACCCTTAGCAAGTTTGCCAGTCCCAGGAGCTTAGCAGACTGTTTATAGTTTGTTGACATCTGAGCCAGACAGTCCTTGATGAGACTGAGTCGATCAGAACACAAGCGCACTGTTGAAAGCAGAACTGGTTTAGAGACTGCACAAATGAATCTGACTGCTGTTTCTGCTTAAACAACAGAGGACAGGAGGAGTGCTGGGGAGTATAAGAATGCAAACAATCTGAAAACCAGCCCAAAGCTGCTTGCATGCAGATCTTCAATTCTACCTATAAATAGAAAGTTAAGATAGCACCACAGGATATCCAGCCCTGATCACTATCAAGTCAGGCTATAAAGGGAGCAAAAAGAGGGAAGCTGACCTGAATGAAAACTTATTTTTGTTTCAGGTTTTCACGTTCAGTGTTTTTAAATGTACGTGATTAACCAATATACCTTCATACAATTATTTTTTTTAAATTATAATTTTTGCAACATTCTGAAAGACTCCTAACACAAACATTAACTTTCATTCGGAATGCTGTAGGTAACTAAGATTTCATGCTACATTTTATTTTAGCATGGATGAGATTCATCACACAGACTGAAAGTACTGTCATTAGAAAATTCTTCAGGCTGTTTTAATTTACGTAAAAATTTTCTGAGCAAGTGGAAGGATTGTCTGCAAATCACCAGGTTGTGTCAACCATATCCTGAGCATCTTATAATTAGTACTGTGTTTCAAAAAAGATTTTACCAAGAATTAAACAATTATCTTAATTGCATAATTTAATATTGTGGACTGATTCCAGTGCCCTATTTAGCTACTTAGTGGGTGACTAACTTCAGGCTGCTGTGTTAAAAGGTATTGCTTTCATACCAGGCAAAATCTCAGAACACAGAGGAACAGCATATATAATATGCAGATATTCCACTTAACACTCAGTAAGACATGAATGGCAACATGGGGGATAAACTCTGCATTAGCATATTGGGCTTAAAACATATGATGTTAGGCCTCTCAATAACAGCAAAGAAGTACTTGCATAATGAAAACTATTAATTCTGGAAATCAAATTAGACTAAAATGAATAAAAATGGAAGAGCAGGAAAGATTACATTTTTTGTTCCATTTTTAATATTCTATCACAGACATATATTAGTATACAGCAATAAAATGTTTTCAGTCACTAATTATTTAAGCAGGAATTTTTGTAAATACATAACTAAAAGTAATCTGATATAATATCATGAGTCAAACACTTAGATTAAAGCTGGACTTTTCTTCACCTTTTATGCTAATAAGGAGTCTTCAAACCAGATTTTATTAAAATACAGCATACATAAACATAAACTGCTGGGTTTGCTAAAAATAGAAGTGCAGAAAATCTACAGAAAACTAAACAAAGAACTGCAAATAAGTCTATTGCTAATAGACTGTTGCTGTGGGAACAGCTGATCCTTAGTGCCACTTTAATGACATTGTATCAAAGTAACAGACCATTTAAAGTCTTTCATTAAAACTTGAAAACATCATTTTGATCTTATTAATTTGATTTACATGAAAGATACTGAAGCAAGGGTAAGTCAGGATCATTAATGAAATTACATGCATGATTTCACATTTTCTAATTAATCTAGATCAGTTGTATTACACATACTGTTAGTGCAATATTATGTCGCTACTTTTTTAAAATGATACCTCCCTGTCCACATCAAAAAAAGTTGAAGAAAATACGTGCACTTTTCTACAGGCTGAACAAACTGACTGAAAAATAACAGGCTTGAGAAATCAACAGGCCAATACTGCCTGTATCGTAAAGATTTCTGAATATAACATATTCAGAAACATATTCATATCAACTCACTTGAGTAAGTGCTTGGAAAAAAAGGAGAACAAAAAGAGAACACCAAAGTAAAGTAACAACAGCCAGTGAGAACATCTACTTCATTTTCCATAGACCCAGAAGTGCTTTCCATAAATCCCAGTATTTCTCTGCACAACGCCAGAAGTAAAACACTATCATCAGCACGTCTCACGGCTCAGTGCTCATCTCAAGCCAGTTCCATTACTGGTGTACTGTATATAATCATAACTTCTTTCCAACTTTTTCCCAACACCCTTCTGTTCCACTGTAGTCGGAACTCCAAAACAGATTTAGATTTAAGCACGTCATCAGAAGAAATACCTTGTAAAAGTTCACTTCCACTGTCATTGAGTTTTATATAATTCAAAAAAAAATCTCAGTGGAGACATGACAACTGCCTATGCATGAAGTACCTCTCTCCCACCTGTTATTTTAAAGCACATAGGCAAGTGCAGATTATTTGGCAAATAAACGATGAGATCAAACTATTTCTGTTGAAGTCACCAGGAGTTCCAAATACTCAATAATCTATTTTAAAAGTCCTGCTAAAATTAAGTCCCAAAACACAGACACCATATGCAAATATCATTCTTACCTCACATAAACTAAAAAATTTTATTAAAAAACCACTTTATGTGTCTGTAAACTGCTTAGAGGCAAGAAACAGACTCTTTAGTTTAATCGTGTCACACTTATGTAATAGTAACTTCTCACGCATACTTATGCCTGTGATTCAAGTAAACATATAAAGAATAAAATTATGCAGTACCTTGTAGTGGTAATATTTTCACACCAAACTCTTCCAGGTAACCCAGAGCACGAATGAGGTCTAACTCCTCCTGAACAGCACTTGGACTGTCTTCGATAAGTTGCAGACAGCACCTAAATAAGAACGAAACACATTTTTCTAAAATTTGATTAATATATTCAAAGTTAAACCTGTGGAAAAAGTTCACTGGTGAGTAAAACAAAACTAAAAAACAACCAGTAGTAATTTACTGTGCTTATGAAATGTCAAAATCCTCACTAGTCTTGTAACATACAATGAAAGTGTTTAGCACTATCTCTCTCGTATGGCTGGCTAAAATTTCAACAAATTTCTGTTTCTGGATTGCCTTCAACTGGTTGTGGTAAGCACATCACCTAAACCCTCCAATGAATTTAACAGAAGATGTTGAAGGTATATGCACTTAAATGCATAATTATTTTAGGAAATATTTCTCCTACCACTGCTGCATTTTGGTATTGCTATATACTAGAAGATAAAAGCAAAATACTGTAAAGAGTTGACTGGAAGGGAAATGTTAAGAGTCATTATCACAAATTCAGTTTCCTCAGCCAGGTACAGCAAATAAAACCAAAGATGATTAAAGAAACCAACAAAAAAATCCCCACTAAATTCCTCTGAAGATGAATTAATGCATGTAACTGTTAATAGCACAGTAAATATTTTTTTAAATCATATGAATATTATACTGATGTAATAAGCTTTTAGATAAGTTTTTAAAATACAACTTGCATTCTCATACAGTGTATTCATATGTAGTTTTATTAATACATGCTTAACAAAGAAAATCAACATGCAAAATCATAGAATGGCCTGGGTTGGAAAGAACCCTGAACACCATCTAGTTCCAAACCCCCTGCCACAAGCAACACCTTCCACTAGACCAGGTTGCTCAAGAGCTCCATCTGACCTGACCTTGAACACTTCCAGGGAAGGGGCCTCCACACCTTCTCTGGGCAATCTGTTCCAGTGCCTCACTAGCCTCTGAGTAAAGATTTCTTTTCCTACTATCGCTTTCAGTTCAAAGCCATTCCCCTTGTCCTGTCACTACAGGACCTTATAAAAAGTCCCTCTCCATCTTTCTTGTAGTTCCCTTCAGGTGCTGAAAGGCCACAATTAGGTCATCCCAGAGCCTTCTCTTTTCCAGGCTGAACAATACCAATTCTCTCAGTCTTTCCTCATAGCAGAGGTGCTCCATTCCTCTGAGCAACTTGGTGGCCTCCTTGGAACTTGCTCTCAAAGGTCCATGTCCTTCCTGTGCTGGGGACCCCACAGCTGGATGCAGCACTGCAGGTGGGGTCTCACCAGAGCAGAGCAGAGAGGTAATTGTCCCTCCGTTGTCCTGCAGCCTGGGACACACTTGGCTTTCTGGGCTGCAAGGAACATGGCTGGATCATGTCCAGCCTCTCCCCCACCAGCGCCCCCAAGTCCCTCTCGACAGGGCTGCTCTGGATCTGTTCATCCCCCTGGATTCATACCAGGGGTTACCCCAACTCAGGTGCAGCACCTTGGACTTGGTCTTGTTGAACCTCATGAGCCTCACATCTTGAGCTTGTCCAGGTCCCTCAGGATGGCATCATGTCTCAATGATTTCAAAGGGCTTAATTCACCACACACAATAAATCAGGAAAGCATTGTATTTGTCCAATTTGTCATATGCTTTTAACCCTACACGTTAATTAAGAATAGACATTTTACATCAAAAATAAAATTGTATGTTAGCTGAACATTCCACCTGAACCCATCATAATTTTCAGGACTATTGCCAAATATTTCAGGGTGGATTAAAACAAGAGTGGAATAAAAAAAGCTGAAGAGAAGATAAATACATTCTACCTAAACCAATGTATACATGAAGGTTACTAGGAGACCTAAATACTGATAATCACTCATGGAAACAAGTTACCATGAAACAACTGATTGGAGGCAAGTCAGAAAAGGACCAAAACATGTTACTAAATAGAATAAACACATGGTCACACATTCGTAGCACGTATTTGGGCTATAAACCACATTATTTTGACATATCACCAAAAAACCAGAGAAAAGCTGGTCACAGGAGCCTTATGCATTAAAAAGGTGTTTAAACTCTTAGCATTAAAGGCAACACTACTCCATGTTTCCAGAACCTGCTTATGAAAAAGACTCTCAATACAAGACGGGGGGGGAAGGGGGAAGCAGTATTAGCAAATAAACCCCAATTTTACAGCAACATGAAATCAGTTGTATTTATGTATATGGTAACTGTAAATGTACCTGGCCAACTCCATGCAGCTATCAGTCAAACTCGTTGAAGAACTGAAGTATTCTCTGCCAGCAGCCAAAACTAGTTCAATACTTCTCGCATAGCTGACTCGGTACTGTGACTTCCCTTTTGATGAACTCGGTAGATCCACTGACCAAATGCTGCAGTGCATCATTTGCCCAGCCAAGTGGATATTGTCTGTACTGCTTGAGCATAAGAGACTTTCAGTGAATATCTAAAGGAAAGAACAGTAATTTAATAACTTGCAGCAGCAGCATCTTCAAATAAGCTGATCTGCATTCTGAGGAATTAACCCCTTAGAATAAAAGGATCTTTGAAGTCAAATTCAGTCCAAGCAGAAAATCTAACTTCTACTAAGCAAAGTATTTCTACAATTCACTTAAGTAAAGCTAAAATTAACTAGTAGATAGTTTCTATTTACTGGAAGGGGGGAAAAAAAAAAGCATATTAACTGTCTTTTAATATACCTACATTCTGAGGTGTTAATACGATGTAAGAATCTGAAAAGGCAGTTCAGTATTAAGACCTTAAAACCAACAACCTAAGAGCAGAAATTCTGTATTTCTAAAGAAACTAAAAATATTTAGAACTGAGCATATAAGATGTTCTTTAAATTTCAATCAAGACTATCTTCAAAAATGCAGATTAATATAATGCTGCATCTGCCACAAAACACCTAATTTATTTCCAGGTAAAAGCTTTGCCCACTTTAAGATACCCAAAATAATCTCAATTCCTTACAAAAATAATTTGCTTTTTCTTAAGCACAGTCATTATTGTCCTAATGAAAAGAAACAAAAATTTAATCATTTCAGAAAATATCACAGCTGCAACAATATGGCCTTTATGAAAGGTTTTAAAGTCCATAACAAATTCAAGAGGATCAATGCATCATAGAAGAGCCCAGGTTGGAAGGGATCCCGAAAGATCATCTGATCCAACCTTTCATGGGAAAGGGGGCATAGATGAGATTATTTAGCACTTTATCCAATCATACTTTAATTTCAAGATATTTCTTTCCTAGGAAGAACCTCTCCAAACCATCTCATGCTCTGGAAAGGAAAACAGTTCAGTGCTTATTAAAGAACATCACACAACTGGATCATCTTCCATTTCACAACACATTAATTGTCAAGGAACAGTGAGAGATGCAAAGTAGCATAGCTGACCCTTCTTCTTCAAAGATCACATATAGAACATTTACCTCTCAAAGTTTATGAAGTCCTTTCTCAAGAGGACAGAATTCACTTGGCATGGAAGAACAGAGTAAGCATCATGCTAAAATGTACCCAAACCTCACATTGGACAGCAAATCCTTACTGCCCCATCAATTTATCAATTTGAAGTTATTGAAGTATAATTGAATATGACAGCACTACATTTCAAAGCATTTTCAGCACTCCTAGATAATTTTTCCAAGACCCTTTGTTGTGTTTCTTTTTTAATCATATGTTTCACAGGTTAAAAAAAAAATTTAATCTTAATAGAAAACGTACATTAAGATCAGAGCAAAGCAAATGCCTTATTTGCAAAGTGCTCCAGTATTACAGGTTTTTTACACGCACTTAAAAAAAATTGCAAGTACACTAAGTTGTAGCCTACCACAAAAACATGACCATTAAACACGCTGCAGTTCTTTGAGCAACTTCTACAGGGAAGAGTTATTTTTCTCATGCGTAAGTTGAATAGCGTTGCTTTTTTCCTTCTTTTTTTTTTTTTATTTGTTTTTAAAACTTCTCCTAAGAGCTAATCAGAGGGGTAGCCATAAGCAATTAGTTCTGTAAACTGCAATAAAACCTGCTTTTACATAGATATAAACACTAATTATAGTGGACACAGTCCTGTGTCTGTAATAAACTGCAGTACATTGAAGTGAAAATGTAAATAAACAATACATGTCACAGCAAATTCTACATCTGTCTAATAGCTGTCCTTTGCAAATACTAATGACATAGGTTTGGGCTTTATGCACATGCAGGGTTTTTTCCTTCAACGAAATTAGATTTCTCATCTCACATTATTTTACTTCAATTGCAAGCAGTAAAAAGTCCATAATCCTATAATGATCTTGGATAATATTATCAAACTAGAACTCCATGTTTAAGAAATGCTTGAGTGAAGATAATGTTTATCTAAAAGACCGTTTATTTTCATTAGTTTAAAGTGTTTATTGCTAAACACATTTGTACATAGAATTACAGGCTATGGAATAATCTCTCCAGAAGCTGACTCAATTTCTAAAAAGTTGAATTTTAATAAAAGATATACAGGATTATTAGAGAGGCTTTAGATAAAATGAATAAACACCATAAATTTTTTATTTGTATGAAAATACTGTAAAAAAAGCCAGCAGACAACCAACTAACACAACACATAAAAACATACTTAAACTTGTAGGCAACAGTATGAAATGAAAATTTGTAGCTTACCTGGGACATAAGTCAGTAACTAGACAAAACTCACCTCATAGCAAGTATCTGAATGCAAGCATCTGTACACTTTCTGCTGCATGTCCAACATATCATGAAGCAATTCCTTCCACTGTGTCTCACCAACTGATGGTTGCCTACAAACATTTTTTTAAATTAAATATTCTCTTACCCAACAAATTTAAAGAAAAGCAGTAGATTTCTATCACTCAAAATATGAGTTCTCAAATGCTATTTCAATATTTAATTAGACTTTTAACCAGAAGTGATTTAAAGACAGAAGGCTTTTAATATTAATTAATATTAAAACAGTGTCTGTGGGATAAAATTGTTGGGTTTGACAACAATGCAGTACACAAACTGGTTTTTTCTGTTTTCTGTGGGATAAGACAGGGATTTAAGCAATATTTCTCATGATCCCCCAAGTAGGTTTTGATAAGTTTCAGTAATACATCTACACCCAAAAGCTGGAAGTGCTGTCTTCCTGCTGATCTGGGAACTGAGTGACAAAACCAAGTTTGTAACAACAACTGAGGATCATTAAAGTGCTGTTCATTGTAGGCAATCTCAAAGAACTAATCAATTGCATGCAATCACAGGAGAACAGAGCCGCAGCTTTATTTTGTTTCTTAAAATTGAGTGGTATTCAGATTCTTGACCCTCTGGATCCACGGATCTCTATTTATCCACAAACCTTTAACTTCTTGTGCTCTATCAAAACTTTTACTAGCAAAAACATTATGAAGGTTTTTTGACGTTATCCTGACCCTTTCAGATTAAAAAGAGACCTTTTTAAGTTACATGAGCTAGTTCCAGCTAATAGTGATTTTCTCATATGGCATTCACTTTTATCTCAGCAAAGCAAAGGGTCCCCAACACAAGTGGAAAAATCAACATTTTTCCTACAGAGGCATTGTCTTGATCTTTCTAAAGAGAGACTTCTAAAACTCCTAAAAAGCTTTCAGACTACTAAAAATCTAAATGCCACTCTACCATCACGGATAAACTGTTGTGCATATTTGCTTTAAAGAAAGAAAAATCACCCACAGTGATGGTTGGTTTTCCCAGGATTCAAAATTTTTATCTGCTTATGCCAAGAGTCATTTAATAATTCATGTACAGTTGAAAGATGAGTTAAATGAAGTAGTTCTTAACTAGAAAAAGTGAAAAATTATACTGGGAATAAAGTGGAAGAATCAATACCTAAAATCAATAGATTACCCTAATACAAGGGTTCCAAGAAAACATGCCAAAAAAACCAAAGCATTATTTTACAAATCCTACACTCTCAATAAAATTAAATAGGTCTTAAAGGACCTTATTTACAATATGTTAACTTTAACAGTTCATCACCTGCAGTTTTTTGCAGCCAGTATGCATTTTAAGCTTGTTTACTTGAACACAAACATATTAAAGCAGGTTTGAAGCAAGGCAGAGTTTTTTGATTGTGGAGAATGCAGCCAAAACACTAATCACATTAATCATCAGTTTAACAAATGTGTTTTGTGTCCACCATCTTCAGGGTGAACACCAGAGTTCTCTACTGCCACAAAGCAGGCAGGCAGGCACACTCTGGTGACACAGACTGTTACCTCACTGCCCTTTCCCTCTTATCTCCCAGTCCCCTTGGAATACTAACTTGCGACCTGTGTGCCTTGTCAGCCTAATCATCAGCTTCCGTGCCTCCTCTGCATTGTCTTTTGTGTCTTTCACAAAGGAAACAGGCTTCTGAAGTCCATGCTTCTCCAACAGCTCTGACACACTGCAAACAGAGAGCCAGCATTTTTGAATCCTGCACAGTTGTACAACCACTTCTGCAGCAGCAGGAGTCTTAAAGCTTTCTCAGACACCGCAAATGCAAACAGTCTCCATAAATCTCTAACAGTATAGATTAGCCAGAGTAACATTACCTACATTTTTAAAAATATATATAATAATACTGTAGGGTAAACACATACCACCAATACCTGATGACACACCTTCACAGTTTTAGTCTTTGATCACTCAAAGCATTATAGAGTATCAAGATCAAAACAAATTCCTCAGGTTAATCGTCTTCACCATCACCACGAAAAAACACACCAAAAATAAAACAAACAAACCAACCAAATATAACAAAAAATCCCCAAACAAACAAAAGAAACCCCAAATAAACAAAACAACAGAACACAACCCCCAAACTTTTATTCCAAGAAAAATATCTCTACAGTTTTATAATATTCAAACAGATATTCCGTAAGAATATACTATTTATATTAGCAAAATTAAATACCTAAGAATTTGTTCCAGTTCATCTACTTCATCATGAAGAGTGTTAGTTTTATCTGTTTCAGGCCTGCAATGATATCACACAATTAAATATATATACATTTATATTTATAAATACTTCTTGTAATTCCCTCTTCTAATTCATATTACATAAAGATAAGCATTTTGAAACATTCTGCGATTAAAATAAAATATATGTTTACTTGAAAATATTAAAACTGTTGGGCTTCTTGCTGTAAAGACAGTCAAAATTTAGAGGGCCCCTCAGTTTCCCAAGAGAAGAGCTTTTCCTTTTTCCTTAGACTTCTCAGGCTCTCTCCCTCCTTCATTTAAAAGATACTGGGATAATAGTTTACAGATCACAGCATATCTCCTCTTCATGCTTTCACCTTCTTGAGCATTACTTGTCCTTGAATAGGTTTTCCATCTTCCCTCTCTCACAGGGACATATTGCTGCTTTTAAGTTAAGTGCAAGATGCCACTATTGCAACAAGACCAATAAGACAGCACTAACACTTGGTCGCAATTCATCAGACTATAGTAGTCTAAGAAACACCACAGAAGCCTTGGTCTAGGCTGGTACTTTAACTTACGTTTTGCTGCATTAGCTGGTAAAGTATGTACACAGCAAAATATATAGGTACACACACGACAATCATGGCAGCTCAGAGGTGAACAGAATATTCCCATAACTTTGTCTGCCCTTTAGTGCCTTAACAACCCTTTTTAAAGCATTAATTCACAACTGTATTTAAGATTCGTAAAGTATTTACAAATAACCGGCTGCAAATGTTTACCCATATCCTCTTTGTGGAAGGCATTCCAAAATATCGTAACAGAGAGAGAGCTGGTCATCTCGCTCACAGCTATAAATACACTCCAACGCCGTAATCATAAGCTGGTCTTGATCAGGAACAATTTTTTGCTGACACTAACAAGAAAAGAAAGCACACTGTTTTTTATTTACTGTTTCTCATTCAACAGTTAATTTTCTTCACAATATAAAAATATGTGCATTCCAAGTAAATAAATTGTCTTTAGGCACAATTAGAATGTCTCTTGCTAACAACTTGGTGAAGTCACAACCTGAAACACATCTTGGCTAGTTTCCTGCAGAGCAGACACTTGAAAGAACAGTGGTATTACCACTTACTACTTGCTATTACACCCTTTCTGAATTTGGGAAGTGGAGGGGTCCAAGGCAGAGGAAGAAAACTGATGCAAACATGTCAGATTTATTTAATATGTAAAACAGCACCAACATACATAAAATAGCTGTGATTATGCTTCGCTGGCTGATTTCTGTTCATACACTCAGAATGTTCAATAGCATGCAAAAATGTGCTTGTGTGCTCTGGAATAATTATTTAAGCCATAGAAGCAGCATGAAACACTCACTTGGAAGGCAACTTCAACCCTTACTCATTAAACTCTCACCTCAATCCCAATGGCCCCCACTTTATTCTTTACAATTGCTGTGGAAGGTGGGAGATGGGGTGGAATAACTTGAAATCTACTCCCAGTAAAATTCCTCAGAAAAAAAATATTAATGAGATCATTAAACTCTTTCATATCCACTTTTTAAAAAAAGTAAATATGCCAAGAATTTTCTTTAAACAGGTCACCACAAAATTACTTCAAAAAAGAATCCACATAATTTTTATTCTACTAGGTCAAGATCATTATTACATTAGTTTGACAATCTCATGATGGACAGTTTAGCTGCATTTATGCTATAAAACTTTTCAATCAATGTTTTCAAAAACATAGCAAACCCTGCATCCAAGAGAAAGTGAAAGAGCGAAAGTACAAAGATGATCTGATTTAGATGAGCTAACCCTATTAAGGAATTCCTCTCTTCAGGACAAGAATTCCCCAAGAAACCAGGACAATCATCAGGGCTCTATACTTACAGCAGGTTTTGAATTCTGAAATATCTTCAGAGGTAGAGTCAGGTCTTCCTTTGCCAATGTTACTAAATATTCTTTAAAAAGTGCATTTGCAAGACCAGGGGACTGATTTTCACAGCGATGGAGAAAAGGGATCATCCACTGATAAACATTCTTCACATATTTTTCGTCTGAGGACTGGGAAGGACAAAAAGTTACAAAGAGGAAAAATAAGAACAAGTTCAGCTTCATTGTCCAAAATAAGCAGGAAAAGCAAAAACCAAATAGAACTTTTTTTGACCAATATAACTGAAAGAGTAACTTCACCTATCACATACAACAGCTGAAGCCTAACATTTGCCACCACTGCACAGATCACTACATCATGAAGCACTGAAACAATCCATCACCTTTCGACTACCCAGTGGCTTGGGGAAACTGAGCAGTACAGGAATAAAGCCCATCACTCAAGCAAAGCCTGTCTTCCTTCTGCAGTTTCAGAATGAGTGAAAGATCATGCAAACATGTCAGAGTACCATTGCTCTCAGAAATTCAGCAAGAATGCAAAACAGAAAAACAAATGATGAGTGGTTATACAAATCCTAGAAAAAAAATGAAAATTTTGGAGTATTTTCCTCTGGTGGTTATGTGTTCTTCAACTGAATTTCAGAGCCCTGTTCCATCTTCTAGCTATTTTTCAACCTTTCCAAGAGGTCTTTTTCTATTTTGAAATACCCTGGACAAGCTCAATACAGAGATAAAAACACACACCTGATACAGAGGCAAGTATTAAAATTTCTTGACAATATTTAAAGACACCAAAAAGCACCCAAGGAAAACATTCAATATTGGTGTATCTGCAGCATCATCAACAGCTACATTGAAGATCCGTTTAAAAAGGTCAATGAAAAGGCAATTCACAGCTTTCAAAAGAAGATTTATTAATGTTGAGTCCTCAGCCAGGGACAAAGGAGTGGGTCTTTGGGAAAACTGAGCCAATTTAGCTTTTGTTAAAAACAATAAACAAAGAAATAAACCCTACCACACCAAAAAAAAAGGAACAGTGAAAATACAGATTTTTTATTGAATTAAAGATGGAGGTTCATCAGAAAAATGACAGTGTCTTTATATACAGAGGATCCAGGGTAACTTGAGTTACCAGATTTCAAGGTATACTTATTGATTTATTTAAAATACTTACACTCTTCATCAACAGTCTCAATTTCTCAATGTCTTTCATCTCTAAAAGTTCCTTCAAAGTCAAAGTTCGATCACCATCAGTCTCATAAACTACTGTCTCAAGAGTGATCAGATTGTCACAAAGCACCTGCAGCCCAGGAATGTTCCTCTCCATGCCAAGTCGAACAAGGGATAGAGCACAGTCGACCTGAAAAATAATTTTAAAACCACAGCTGTAAAACTGTTTGCCAAAAACCAACTTCCGTCTGTGTCCTGTGTGTCTATTTTCTTTCCTGCTGCTTAACAGGCAATTTTAAGTTCCTAGAAGTTTTTGTGAACTGTATATTCCTAAATGGATTGCCCTTCTCAGCTTTATGAAGACCAAATAAAATGCTTAATCTTAGGGGATAATATCATAATATCGTTATATGCTTTTGACCAAGATGCATCCTAGTGATGCACGTAAATTAGAATATTATTCCTTCTGGAGATCACACACAGCTGATCTCAGTACATGGAATATGAAGGATTGCTTTAAATGAAGACAATCCGGTAATGACATGCAATGTGACTTTTCTAGCTGACCATGATTTAATAATTTTAATTGTTGCATTTTATGTCACAAAAACCAATGACCAAAGTCTTTTTCGCTAGTGACTTTTATATGAAATGTTCTGTTTTCAATTTCAAAGAACACAATACTGACTGTACATATTCAGCAATGCAGACATAAGTCTGGAAGAGCAGAATGCAACTTAATTTATACATTAACAATTTAACTGATCCTTAGAAGTTGCATTTATTTCCATACCCACTGATAGGTTGTTAAGATCACAGGCAACTATGATTAAAAAGAGCCTGGAGGACTGCAAACTTGTAGAATAGAAGAATTCACCCATCAGAACTAACCTATAGTGATACTTCCAGTCCCCTTTTTCATGCAGCTAAATTGGCTTGAGAAGCAGGAAAATACTGGAGCAGACGAGCGATGAGCTCTGTTCTTACATGCAATGCTTATCTTTACCTCACAGAGCTTCAAACACTTTTAATGTATGAAGAAAATGAAGCAAAAATAAGCCTCATGGTAGTCCCACAGACATACAATAAAACTGCCACAAAGAAATCATGACAGAACCATGTATTGACATATGACAGTGACACGTGACTGCCACATACCAATAGACATGACACAGTAGCATGTGACAGGTAATAAAACATGTTTCCCAACATGCTGTGCACAACTTTGCCTTCCGTAGTTACAAACCTAAAATGCAATGGTAAACATTTTTCATGGATTACAAAAGAGCTACTGTATGCTATGGTAAACCAAATGAAACAGAATTTACTGACTTCCTATTTATTTCTGTGGATTAATTATTTGTCTGAGTAAACTTTAGAGCAACCCTAAGTACATTGCAAAAGAAAAAACAAGTACTTCAAAAGCCACAATGAATTTGAGACACAGTGTACATTACTGAGGGAAAAGTGCCCTATTAATATGCATTAAGACTGTTAAGGATTCTGTTGAAGAATGCTGATCAGCCATCATCATTTCCTCACTGCTATTCTCACCTGCATTGCATATTTTTCAATTTCCTGTGCTCTGCTCAAATACCAATCAGTGACGAGATCTACTGAAAGGTCAGTAGTCCTGTACTTCAGTAACTCAGGTTGCATTTCATACAGAAACTCGCCTTCATCTTGCAAAGTTGGTTCAATAATCATCCTTTAAAAAGAGAAGCAAGTATACATTTAAGTACATATTTGCTCACTTTTTTTAACATCAGTCTTTCCTAAAACGTCTGAAAGAAAAGTATACAATCAACCTACCATTACACAATAATTTGACGAGACTCAAATGCCAATCACAGAGAGCGTTAGTTTTTGTCAGCAAAGTAACTACTAAGAGATTTTAATCAAGAGATAGATCATGAAAGAACCCTCTCTACTGAAGACACAGGTTTGCACAACCTCTGATTTCCACTGGCTCAGTCAGTCTCACTAAGAAAGCTGAAAACACAAGTTAGTGCCTGCAAAAATTGTGAGTCTTACTGGGTAATTCCTGCATTTTAGGAATTAGCAAGTAAATTCTTTATATTTTTGCTTTTTATATATACTTACCTGCACTCTGTTTTTTCACACCAGTCTTCTTCACGATGTTTCTGCTCATTCCAAGGAAGAATTTTCAATGTCCCCTTCTTGTAACTGGTATAACAGAAAAAGGAAGCTTTACATAATTTTATGGGTTTTTAATTTGTTATAGCATTCAATTAATGGAATACAAAGCATACACAAATATCTCAACAAATTCATAAGCACATCAATTACCGTGTCAATTCTTTAGGATTTATTTCTTCTCAATGTAGCTTTGCAAGTGTGGATTTGCCTGTATGTTATCTGTACAAACACATATTATATCTATATCATTAAAGATCCAATAAAAATATTAATTGATTTTCTTAATGATCACACCTCAACAAAAAAAGAAAAAACCCACTACATACTTTCAGAATTTTTACCACCTCACACTAAGTATTCTGACTTCATATGCTGTCACAGAAATTTCTCACTGGAACAAGTAAAAACCTATGATCTTTACAGCTCAGAAAAAAAAAATACAATTGTTCAAATTTTAGCACAAGTCCTCATACTGAAACAAAACAAGATATGCCCTGCTGTGCTGATCTTCTCAAGTTTAATGTGGGTTTCTGACTAGAAACTTGTACAGAGAAACATGCTCTAAATACTGAGGTTGGAGGAAAAAAAACCTCTTGTTAAGGAGGAAGATCAAAACCAGCATGGGTTATTACTAGAATGATTAGTTATGGCTTACTGTTGTAGGCTAGCTGCTTAGGCAGCATTAAACACTAGAAAACCATATCAACCTATGCAGAACAGAAACTAATGGGAAAGAGAAGAACTTTATAGGTTCTGGCACTTGTAGAAATAAGAAACAAACCATGTACAAAGCAGAGACATTAGAGTTGCAGCATACCGGAACAATAAGCTATTTTAAATTTAATTCATTTTCTCTTGACCCTGAAAATAAACAGCAACAGCAATACTACATAGACAATTCCTATTGTAAACTAACATTTGACACAATCTTCTCATCCCTTGAAGAGCAGCACTGTAACTCAGTAGCTTAAAAATAAACACAATTCCAACCAACAAATCAATTTCACAATATAGAAAGAGTCAAAACAGTATGCTAAAAGTCAGTAACTCCATCTCATTCAGTAACAGCCATTAAACTCACTGAAGAAAGGCATGCTCAGAAACTGCCCTGCCCCGTACACATCCACATCTCACCCAGAAGGCTGGATACTCCATGGTTCCCTCCTCTATGCATTAGCAAATAATACCTTGTGCTTTATTACAGTAACTCCAGCCCTTCAAATTATACATGCTGTAGTAATCCAGCATTAAAAAGGCAGCAGCAGATTTGCACGTTATAAAAGTCAAATGAAAGGAGGGTTGAGGACAGAAAACTTCCAATTCCTGCGTCAGAGCTACAGCAACACCTGCATTCAATTCCAGTTCAGCTGGACAAAACACTCTACAGCTCTCTTTATAATTAGGCACCACATAGCAACATCACTAGATGTTAATTTTTAAAGAAAACTCTAACATCTATGGTATAAACACCAGGAATAAAGTCACTTTCTATTTTTGCAAGATTCATCATCAGCCCATACATTTTGGGGATTAGGAGAGCTATTAGTTGTTTAAATCTTAAACAATATAACTGACCAATAATTTAAAGTATTAATGTTTAAAACTGAGTTCATAAACTAAATTAAGACAGTCATATTTCAAATGTCATACATGAGAATGTTATCATGGAAGGCCCAGTTTGCAGTGAAAAAGTTCTCTTTATTAACTGAAATGTCAAATACCAGAAAAGCCAAAGTGTGATTAATGCTGTCTTCCAAAATATAAAATCAAGACAGTACAAGCAGGACTTTATGTTTCAGTCAATAATGTTCTCTTTTTCTGTGTTCTATTTAACAGAAAAGAAAGAGGGACAAAATTTGCCCAAGACAATTTCTTTTCTTAGTAAATTTTTCCCCATTCACTTCCCAGTAGGCTTAAGAAAACATTTCAAGGGGGGATTGGTTGGTTGGTTGGTTGGTTATAGGGGGGTGGAAGGAGGAAGACTGGGGATAAAATTAAAGACAAGTGGAAAGTTATAGACACAGTTATAACAGCATGGAAATTACAAGGGGAAATGCTGTTGCTACTCCCTGGATGGAATGTGGCCAGCAAGCTTGATTTCCCACATATAACACATGCTAAGGGGGACCAAATGGAGGGTGGAGCAGAGCAGAGATACTGCAGCCAGACTCTGTCGAAATCCTTGCAGAGGACAGAACCTAGCAGTAGCTTTTAGGTGGTAAGTCACATAGCAGCTAAAAACCAAGGGAGATAAAGGAACATGTCTTGCTGTTGAATCATCAATCATGGCAAAAACACTCTCCCTTGGACTGATGTACATACCCACCCCAACATTATGTCAGATACTATTCCAAAATTCCCTGCCTCCAAGGTACCTCCACCCCTCACTGAGTAAGATGTATAACTAGAGTGACTCAAGCTTCACTTAAATGTAAAGAAATAGCATAAAAGTAAGTTAAGAATGGGGAGAAATCAGGGAAGACTTCATTGTAATTTCCAGGATCAGTTGACAGGCTGAACCTGTCTTCTCCCCCACAGGGATGTCCATTGGGTAAGAACCACATTCCGTGCATGTTGAATGAAAATCTCAAGCTAAATTTTGTTAGGGAGCAGAGCTTGTTATGTTATATAGTATATAACACTTTTAATACATTTTTGCAGTCAGATACAATCACCAGCAATCCTTGAATCTTAAACTGTCACAATTTTGTTAATAAAGAGTGTTATACCACAAACTGTTGGTGTGAGTCCTTCAAAGGGGCTGGCAGTCACTGGCAGTGGGGAACATAGATGAATAAAGGTGTGGGGACCCAGGAGGGGTCTCTGGCGTAGAACTGCACTCCAATCTAGCAACACACTGTGAAGAGTCCCCATAAAGGGACACCGACAGACTGGTCAGGCACAAGCGTTTGAGAAAACCTCCTGTTTTCCCATGACAAGGGTCTTGCTTGGTTTTTGGTTGGTTGCATTCGGGGCTTTCTTCTTGTTGTTGTTCTTTTGGGAGAAGTTGGGTGGGGTTTTTTTTTAATATTAATACGATTTCTTAATGGGGAAAAAAGAGAAAAGAGCTTTTATACAGCAAAGGACAGACAAGGGTTTCATTTCAGAAGCTGTTTCAAATGTCTGCAAAATTGTAGCAGAACTACTATGAGACAATAACATTTTCAGGTAGCTCCAATTTCACATTACAGACAGCTTTCTTCTTCAACATTAGTTCTCATACTAATGTCTTAGCTACTATTGTCTCCAGGACTTGCAATGCACTTTGTTAAAATTATTTGATGCAGTGAAGTCCTACATGCCCATACTGTATCTGAGATTATTTCTTTAATAGTGAAACAATAAAATAACAACTGCTTTTTATAAACTAGAGGAGAAAGAAGATATTCAGCTGCTGGCAAGGACCAGCTGGCAGGGGAAACTCTAAAAGCAGCCTGAGGGCCCGGGCAGCTTCAGAAGCTGCAGAACCACAAAGCCAAGAACTTGCACCAGATCTTGCCCTCCCCTTGGTCTCATTCCTTCCCACAGCTCCACTAATATCAGTCCAAATAATACCAGGAAACCTGTAAAACAAAGTCAGGTTCTCTCTGTCAGTCTCTCTCACTCACCTCCTGAGTCTCCATCCCTGGGAGGTATTTAAAAGACATGTAGATGTCACCTAAGAACACATTTTAGAGGTGAACTTGGCAGTGTTAGGTTTCAAGCTGGACTTGACCTTATGGGTTTTTTCCAACACAAATGATTCCATTATTCTACTAAAGAGGACACAAACTGTGCCCCTGCCCCTCTCTTTCAAAATTTTGCTTTTGCAGAAGTCTCTGATGCGTTTAACTGACAGTGCAGCAATAGAGGAGACAAATGACAAGTAAATAATTATAGCAAGAGCCATTAGAAAATTGCAGCAGATATCACTTGTTGTATTTACTCTGAAAGCAAATTCTTTTTCCCTGTAGTCACTTGCACACTCTTCATGACTGTCTTAAGTAAGAGCTTCCTACCCAAATACATCTTCCTAAATAATCTCAGAAGCCCAGAAGAAACTTTTTGGAAAGTTTTCTTTGGTTTGGCTGTTCCTCCAGTGGTTGCTTTGGTTGTTATTGAGAGAAAGAAGTAACACAAAACAGTAAGAAAAGAAGTGCACACTTGTAACGGATACTTAAACTTGAACATTTTCCTCCTTAGACTAACAAATTATTAATAGAAAATCACTACAAATAAATAAATACAGCAGAAGTTCAGAATGCAAATCTAAAATCACCCTTGCATGAGCATGGGATATGAATGACAAAGAATCAAAACATTTCAAAACTCAAACACACTATCCTAATGCTACTATCCCCCAGCATGAGATTGGAAGAAAAAAAAAAGAAAAGAAGAAAAAAAGGAAAAAACCCACAATCTACTGGTGTAAGCCTGTACTGCCAAATACCACATTGAACACATTCTTCATAAACAGGCTGCCACATCCACCCTACGTGCCATAGATATGGTGAAGTCACACTCGGGATATACAGTTCCAATTAGAAGTTGCTTCTTAACAAACTGAGTAGCACGAAATGTTTACAATTAAAGTTGGCAAAACTTGCAAATTTTTAACTGACCTGTGTATCAGTACAAATTACATGTTTCTCCCCTCTGATTATTCTTAACATAGTTGAATTACTTTCCTGACTCTGATAAACAATTATTAGAGACTAAAACGTTTAATTTTTATGCAAGCAACAGTTACCCACCCAGCCTAACGTCAACAGTTACTCGCAAACAGTTCTTTCTGCAGACATGCAATCACCTACCTAGCCTGTATGCCCAACCATTTTCAGAAAATAATCTGCATTTCCCTCTTCCCATCTAGAAGTTGATACTTACTTTCCTACTCCTAAACCACAAAAACCACTTGGGTTTGTCCTTAAATTTCAACTGCTTCAAATATTTTTTTTAAGATACATTTTAAAATAGAATCCTTTCCAAATAACAGAAGTCATGAATTACGTACAGACTGCATTAAAAATAACTTCTCTAACATCCCAGGCTTATAGTGTCAACTGAAGCTGAAAGTTTATTGCTTAAAAAAAATAATGGCTAAGAAAGATCTCACTCAATTCAAGTTCCCAGGCTTTCCTCTCTGTGAAATTTGCCTTCCTTCCTCCCTTTCCCCACAACTCCAAAATCCATTAAGTAAAGAAGCAATGTGCAACTTTTCCTCTCTCTGCCTCTTTTCTCAACAGGGTAAAATCGAAAAAAAGCTGAAAAGTACAGAGACAAGAAATGTGAAAGACTAAAGGCAAGAAGTGTATGGTATCACTTTTGTAAAAGCTAGAGCAGATTGAAGAATCCTAGAAGAAAGAACCAATACGCCAAGATCCCATTTTACCATTTCACTTAAATAGGAAATGACATCTCATTGTTCTTAGTACCTATAACAGTGTAAGTAGTGATGAGACTGGGCCTCATTTACAACAAACAGCCAATATTGTTTTACACAATGTGCAGCTAAGCAGTTAACTGCTTGCTGCGTGGCATAGAAGATAAACCACCATGTATTTGGGTTCAAAGATAGAATGAATTCCTGGAACAAAGTGGCATGAAAGTTTACTACATCTAGAAAAAATCTAGTTCAGAATATTTGAATCATATTGTAGATGTATGTTATTTCTCACTCGAGAAACTTCAGGTAGAGGTTGCAATATGCTTGCTGTACCTATTTTCCTCTCCTGACAACTGTTGTTGGCCATTTGCCTTCTGGCCAAATCTACCAAGACCAATCTCATGTTTCAGCACAAGGTTTTGCAGGAATGAAACCTACAGTTGTCCAGACACTTCAATGCCAGAAGTGGTAAAAGTATATTTCAAAAGTTTTTCATAAAAGCTTATTAACAGACCTCACTGCAAAATACTAAAGAGGAAAAGATTTTTCATTTCATTGGAAAAAATTATCATGCAGTGCAATCTTGACTGGAAAGCATCTACTCTATCTTTTTTCCCTTCTCACAGCAGAAAAATTTAGAGTTAAATATTTTAAGTCAAGTGTATGGATAAGCCATGGAAAATACTTTTTAAAGTATTTTCTGCTCTTGCTCCATTTGCCATTTTAAAAGTATTCAGGTTCACCACTGGAATAAGCTGAGAGAGGAATTTTAGATTTTTAAACTCTCACCAAGAGTCAAGCAGCACTGAGAAACCACCTCCTCTAAATGCTTAAAGAAAACATCACCAGAAAGGATACACCTGCAAAACTTCTCGTAATAGCAGAAATCAGCAATTACATAAAGTCAGTCTTAACAGGTAAGTTTCTTGCTGAGTTAAGAACACATACACACAAAAAAAACTCCAGCAGAATCCACAGCACTCAGAGCTGACTCCCAACTTCAAGCACATTTTCTACAACATTAAAAAAATATGTAACTCCCTCTTGCCCCCTACAGGACTGTATACTATCTTCCTTCATTCTGAAGAGTTAAGAAAAACTCAGTCTTGATACAAGCAAAGGATGAGAGATCCCTGTACCTAAGTCCTTTATAAAGGCAAAGACTGGAATGCTGTATTTATCTCAACATTTATCACAAGGCTTGTTCTTAACTGGCCCTTATGGCTTAGCACAGGCTGGTTTTTTCCTCAGATTTCTATTGTCATGAACTTCAGCGACTCATGCAGAAACAGAGCAACAAAACTCTGGAAAAGCAGCTGTTAAAATGGAAGCAAGTCAGCTGAGAAAGACTTCAGGCATCAAAACACCACTGCAGTCTGCAAATTCAAAAACATATATGCAGATGAGGCAGACAATAGAGATACAGACATGAACACATATCTGAAAATAGGCAGAGCTCCCATTTTCTACCATGTTTTTGTTTACACCTGTACAACCAATCCAGCTGAATGAGGGCACATCAGAACCTCCACACATGCCCTGCACACAAGACACAGATCTAACAGGGCTGAAGTGCTGAATTCAGCATGCACAGGTAGCCTGTTGTACATGCAATGCACACTGTGCTGCTGCATCCAGAGTTGATCCTCTGTCCTTGCGCTACACAACTTTGCAGGTTTGTTCTAGAAATTGACTTCCCACAGAGGTCAGAGATCTGTGCAGGTTGAGTCTCCCTTACAGTGCACTTGGAATTCCAGACACAGCGACAGATCACGGTAGTCACTAAGGCAGGTGGCTTTTCTTTTCCAACCGAAAGGAACTATCAGCTGCGTCATACTATAACTGTACACAGATATTAGCACGGCTTTGGGGTTGTTTTTATTTTTTCCTGAGCCACTGCTTCTCCCCCACCCTTAACCCTTCTCTCTTTTCTTTTCAAGAGTAGAATAAATATGATTGGAATCCAGTAAACTGACTGATTATGGAGGTATTCAACTCTATTTCTTCCAAAAGAGCTGACTTTTCCTGTATTGCTCTTTTCACTCTATTATTTACATTGGCTTGGCAACTCTTCCCATTCTTTTCTTTGACAAAAGAGGTCCATGCTATTGTAGTTTCTGTATCCTACCAACTGCATTTATTGAAACCTGCAGATTATTTTTCTCTCCAAGGACAAGCTTTCAAAAGAAGGTCTAATTCAGTTTTAAGGTCAGATTCCAATTCTCTCCATTACCAAGAGCAACCATGTGGGTTTGCTTTTTTTTTCCTTCAGGCCTGTCTCCAGGACTCCTCCAGTTGAAAATTCAGAATATTTTTTCTTTAAATCTTTTTCCCTTGTAAACTCACCCACACTGAACACAAAAGGCCCCAACACATTCATGAAACAGTATCTTTTTGGTGAAAGACACTGATGTTTCTAGAAGTAGGTGTGGGCCATTTTGGAAGTAGATGAATCTTTGCTTTTCCTTTTTTAATCGTGTCTCATTGTCTGAAAAACAGTGTTAGCAACACTAATTCTGCTTTTTAAAGCTTGTGTGTTACATAAATAAAATAACTAAAATATTCTCTTTTAATTTAATTTAGAAACACCTTGGCCTAAAGTCTGTATCTTCTCAGATAGCAATGGGGAAATGAATTCCACTTTCTGTTGTTCCGCAAATCTTACAGTTCTGAAACAGTTTTGTTCTGTCACAATTATTCCATAACTGAGGATGAAATATAAGAAATGCATCCCAGATATACAGTCTCAAACAGCTGTGATATGTATTGCATTGTTCATATTGCATGAAAACATTCTTTTCTATCATTACAGTATCTGAACAGTGAGTTAGTGAATGCAACTACAGAACTGATTACATGCATTTTTAGATTTTCAATTGTTCAATATACTATATGATACAGAAGTGGTGGGAAGAGAGAGAACGGCATCATTTCCCAGGAATATCCATAGGACATGACAAATTTATCAAGACTGAAGTACAGCTGCTGCCTAAAACAGAGTGCCAAAAACATTAGGCATTTGGGGAAAACTGATCTGCATAAACCAGTGGAAAAGGTATCCCAGCTGCTTTTGGCCACCACAGTTATCCACCCTTCAGAATTCCTGCAGTGCACACTGCAGTGACAGGTCTTTTGAAGCAACCCTGCCACCAGAGGCAAAAGTTATAACTGACTTCATATAAACAAATCAAGCTATGTTTTAATGATGTGGTTAATCTCTAATAAAATTTGGAGAGAAGGAAACCTTGTTTTTCCTCCTAAGCTACCTAGAATGAATAATCTGAACATCAGAAAAGTCAACTGACACTACAAAAGCACAGTTCAGAAGCTCACTGTGGGTTTTTTTCTTCACGTATACAATTAAAATTGTGAGGTAATACCCATTTTGATTTTGTGAAAGCTATTTTAAAGACACAGCTGAACTTCGAGTAAGATCAAAGCTGTCTGCCACCAAATAGTGAAAATACTACTTCAGAACTGTACATTTATGAAGCATAATGAATGTTCCTGGGAGAAATTGTATTCTAAACCCTGTAAAAAAAGCAACAAACAGATGACACAGGGGCAGCAGTGCACTTTCATTAGAAGACTAGGCAAGGCAAGCCAAACTCTAGTTCAGGATTATGCAGGCAAAAGACACACATGGCAAATCAAGTCAGGACAAGTCAAGCCTTAACTATCCAGAAATACAAAGAAAATCCTGTTAACGTTCTGTGGATAAGCAGCACAGGCATAGTTCAGCTCACATGCTATAGGAAGTTATGTGAAGGCTGCTACTGGCCTGTCTGAAACCTCCTCCTTGCTGAACACACTCAGCTCTCTCAGCTGAAGGACAGCTCAGCTCCAGCACAGCAGGTTCTGTGAAAGTTCCCTCCTTCCTCCATGTCAGTTCATGTTCTTCACAGCTCCCTCATGGCTTCTACTTCTCATTCTCTTCTTCAAAAACTCCTCACGACCAACATCTATGGTACTTTTGCCAGCTCACTGTCTGCAGCAGCCTCCTGAATATAATGAGCTGTTCCTGTTATCACAGATTCCCACACAAGCAGTTTGCAGGAGAGTCTCTCTTCCTCCAAACCACTGCTTTATGTTTTACACGGACAAGAACATTCCCTGCTCCTACCAGAAGTCAATCCAGACAAGAACACTAGAGTCATCATGACAAGTTAATCCTTCCCTCAAAAATTATTTTTTCTATTTCACAGTCGAAGGTAAAATCTGAGATTTTTTTTACCAAATACATTCTTGAAATATATTAACTACATTGCTCTCTCTACCTCTGTACTGTTTTTTTCTTCCTCTTACTGCAAAGAAAAAAGATGTGCATATAAAACTTACGCCATTATTATTTACACTGTAGCACTATACAGATGAATTCAAACAAATTCAGAAAAGGAACTGACCACGTGATTAATTCTTTTAACATGAACACCTCTGAACAACATTAAAAACAGAAGCAGTTCAGCTTCACAAGACAAAAAAAGCAATATGAAAGAATGAGGACTATATATCAGACAGTTCAGTCATCAAACCTACTTACATGCACATATGAGGAAGAGGTGAAGCTGTAAGAGCTTTATTGAAAGTGCAGTGCCACAGGCAATAACTAAAAACCTAGTTCAGGAGAAGATATCATTATGGAAAGGCAAAGTTAACAGCTTATGAACTTTTAGTAGTACTTATTCATTTATAGATGAAAGCCAACTATGCTGAAATTTTTAGGTTTTAAAAGCTTCACTAAGTTTTTAGGAAATACTTCCATTCCCTCCCCAGTTCATCAGGCAAATAGAGTTCATCCACAACTCTCCAGTAAAAACTCACTTTATGTCACAACTAAAAATCAGTATTTGAGAAAGTTAAGAAGTAAAAACACAGCAACATATCAAAAGTTGCTATCTTAGGGGTAAGATTTTTACTATAGCATAATGTACAATATAGCAGACTTATGGCTGTTGAGGGAACCATACATTTGAAGTTCCAGACTTCTGTGAGTTGAAAATGTGAGCAGTAATGTTACAATATAGCAGTTACATGCAGTAAAAAGGATAAGAAACTTAAAAGGAAAAATACTCTGGTTATGTATTTCTAATGGTGGTAAAACATTATTTGAGTAGATCACATTTAAAAACCTGAGGGCAACAGTCTGAACTATAGATTAAGAACACTAGCTATAGCTATTAAAATACAGATTAAAAAGAGCTATCATCTCCTTTGAATACCTAAACTTTTACCACCTTCATTCTAGCTGTCTTAACAGATGTAGTCTGTGCATCTGATGGATCTTTGAAAAGGACCATGAATCCCAGTAAGAGACAGCAAAGACATGGGAGCCATCATTATAAAAGAAGCTGAGAAATAATACGAAAAGTAGGAAAACATTACAATCCCGATTCTGCAAAAACACATTACTTAGTAATGTCCATCTATCACAATACTAATTTGAAGCCAACAGGCATTTAGAGCCACCAATACGTCTCAGTATTTCAGATCCCTTCTCAACTCGGGGAGCTGTTGAGCTTACCTAAATCGCAGTCCTTTGCAAGAGTCTCATGAATACATGAATTCCCTGCTTAGACAGAGAACTCCTGAACTGTTCTGAGTAACCCCCAAACATGCTAAGCTATAAAATATGTGCCAAAAACATGAAACAAAAGGATATCTACCATTTGAGAATTTTTACAAGCAGAAGCAGGGGAAAAAGGTATACATTTCCCAATGACCTGTCACAGAAGGTAAAAAAGAAAAAAATCTTTTTTCTTCATTTTATATGCCAAGTCTTCCTTGATTGACAAGACCTCAAACTTTTTGTAACACTGGCCTTGAAATGCCATCCTAATGTAAATGACATGTGCAAGTAAAAAGAAAAACAACTACACAATGCACTAGTTGGTTGGTTTGGTTAGTGCCCACACAATGCACTAACCAAACGAGCCTTTCTTTCAGTGGGTACTTAGAATTTACTATCCGCAGCTGAACTGGAGGATGCAGATGAAAGGAAACAGCTGTTATAACACAGCCTTTACAAAAACATTTCTTGTAGGTTAGGAAATTCTTCATATATAGCACTTGTACACGCATTCACGTTGGTGGTGGTGTACAGCAAGCATCTGCGTTTCAGTGCTCTTGCCCTGGCTGTAGCTAGAGGTGCCTATTTGTCTCACCAACAAGGCAGCCCCTGCTATAAAACCTCCTGTTTTTCCTCTGCCAGATTCCCCTAGAGATGGAGGAACTAAGAGAACACAGAGCAATATGGTGAATTTCCATGTGTGTCTCCTCACAGAGCTCTCGCTGGGAATCAACCCCCTTATTGTTTAAAGTGTGCAATGTACACAGACAATATGGTAAATTCAAAACAGTACTTCATCTTACACACACACAGAGCCATATATGAAGATGCAGAAGACACCTCCACCAAAATCTTTTCTGCTCAGTAAGGGGTCTGAGCTGCAGGAGATTGAGCAACAAAAGCATCAACAAGGCATGAACAAGGTGTTCTTTAAGCAAGGCCACTGGAACAGGCTGCACTCTTAACATGGGCACTGTCATCAGCTGGTCCATGTTAGTGGTCCCATCACATGCACCACAGCAACCAAATACCTTATTGAAATCTCTCGGTACAGACAGTGTGACCAAGAATTTTCAGAAAAAACAAGGAACTAAATGAAATGATAAGAGAGCAGCCTTTTTTGCAGATGAAAGTAAAAAAAAAAACCTACTGCAGAATACACTCTATTTCATAACTGCAACAGTGTAAATATCAAAAGGAAAACCAGAATAAGTCCTTTCCTGATTCAGAATTCTTTAGAAGACTTCTCTAGGATCAAAATTCATCAACACTGATTGATTAATTCTCACTGTTTATCCTGAGACCCCTGCAATTACAAGCTGCATAAGCAAAAGAGAGACTAGGTGGTAATGCTGCTGACATTTTTTCTACCAATTAAAACACTGGGGTTTATATTTTCGTAATGTTTTGCTTTTGTTCAGAAGTGTATTATTTCTTTTGTTCAGAAGTCAGTACTTACAACTTTTTAATGTTCTGTGGAAATGAATAAATTGTATCAGTCTTGCTCAATCAGTTAATTTACAGCAAATTATGTCTACATACTGCCTTCTGGTAAGAAGAAAACTAGATAGCACACTCATTTTAACTACATTTCATAACAATGACAATGTATCCACAGAACATTCCATCCCATTGCATAAAAAAACCTTCTTAAAATCGTAAGAAAATTTTACTTTGTACAATTTAAGTCTATTTCATTAGTATATTAGTCTCATTAATAAATATTGTCATCAGTACATATTTAATTTTATTACATTAATATAATAGTGGTTTAGGGAGTATATTTAGCAATATTATGTGAGCAATCAGTTTTGTAACAGAGAAACAGTTTTAGAAAAAGGTTAGATCAAATATACAGTATATTTTTATAAATGTATGGGATTTATGTATATAGGATTTGATCTCATCCTCATTTTATAGTTGTCCAAAGACAAAAATTTCAGAAGACACATAGTATTCTGTATTCTGCAATCTGGGGAAAACAAAAATTATGCACCTGCACATACCTGATCCTAGTACTCGAAAGTTCTGTCTGTATGAGAATAATGGTTCAAACTATATACTTTCATTTTTCAGTAGCAGACAAAACTAAGTTCTCAACCCATAACTTCACATCTTTACTACTAGATCACTAGTAGTGATCTTATTTTAGCTGTCATTTTGCCTCTTGGCACATAAGTCAGTTTTGTGCCAAGTCAGTTTTGTAAACACAGTCAGTTTTGTAAACACAGTCAGTTTTGTAAACACAGTCAGTTTTGTAAACAAACCAAACATCAAAATAAAAACAAAAAAAAAAATCATAAACCCAAGAACAAATAACTCTTCAGAAAGAAGGGGAACCTATCTATGACTAACAATAGATCATAACTACATTTAAGATGACCATTCTTCCTTATGTCTCACATTATAAACCTTACCAAAAAAGAAAGATTGCAATACATTTTACTAGTTTTATAAACACCGCAATAATTTCTCTCCATGGCCCTACCTGTTACCTTAAAGAAAAGGAAAAAACACATGTTTTCATGCCTTAACTAAATCAGTAAATGTGCTCCTAATACTACCAACAAATAAAAAGGGAAGCATCAGCTATCATGAAATAAAGACTTTTCTTTCTCCTCGGAGAGGACAAAGCTGGTCAGTATTATAAGTTAGGAAAAGTGTCAGGGGAATAACTTGATGAATTGAAAAACCCTATTCTACATGGAGCATTGCCCAAATGGGAGTGGTAAAACACTGAAGTGAAAAACTTAATTATAATCATTGAAGACTACAAAAAAAAATTCTGTTAGTTCCTCCAAAAACTTTCCCTCTGAAGTAAGGCTTCAAAGTCCTATTGTAAAACATTAAGTAATGAAATCTGTTCAACTCTTTATGAGCAATGAACAATATGCTTCAAAAGTAATTTCATAATTGAAGTGTCTGAAAAAAACACTCTAGAAGTAAAAAATTCTTCTAATTAATATACAGAACATACTTATGATGGTCAAGGAAGACCCTCTTACGAAAATTTAGCAGAAATTTACAATAAAATTACATTTTATCCTGAAATGAAACAGTAGGAAAGTCTGCATTTGAAGCTTTTCATAATTCTACCTTACCAAGTTGAGCAAGCATCACTATCAAGAAGATTAAGGATTCTGAAGTTACTGACTGTTTAAGTGTTAAATTACTTCACAAAACAAATCCAGAAAAACATACTTGTTTCCAAGGATCTAAACATTTGTATTATTCATCTCCTAACACTGGTTGTTATCACAATCCAATTAAAGATCTGTAGTACACATGTGAAAATCTGGGCTTTTTCAGGTCAGAAAATTCCATGTTCCCTCTTACATATGTAATGGAGAACCTCTAAAATCCCTACTTTCCTGTTAACAGCCAAGAGACCAAAAAGATTACACAAAAAGCAGAAAATGATGACTGGTCAAGTACATAAAGACAAAGCTGCTCTCCTGATTTCATATAATAACCAACAGCAGATTGCCATACACAGAAACTAATTTATGTATTAACCTAGAAACCATCTTTCTTTGAGTTAATATCTATTGATGCATTCTTACCAAGCTTCAGGTAACAGCAAAGCATACTCGTGTGGTGAAGTCGTCTCTGGAAAATTGGAGAGAATTGCCTGTCTGTGTGGAAGTAAAGCTGATCCATGGAAAGTGAACAAAATTTCCAGGGCTCTGACATTACTTTCCTAGAGAACAGAACAGAAATTGCAGAACTAGCTTAAGACTGATTTAGACTAAAAATGAGCAAGAAAGCTTAGGTCATACAACCAACAGTTAGCTTTTAAATTTTCATTAGCAACAAAGAAAATAAGGTCAGGCTCACAGCATTTATTTATTTAAAATCAAACAAACAAAGACACCCCCTCTTAAATTTCCATTGAGATTCAACCAAATTCAAAGGGAGGGGGAAAAAGCACTTAGGTGCAAACAGCAATACCAAAACATTACATTCTATCAACATAAATATTTATACCCGAGCGTAAGTTCTTGCTGAAAGTACAATATTCTGATTTCTGAACTTCTTAAAGAATTCTCCATCATAATGCTGCTCAGCTGCATGAGGCCCTCCAAGGATTTCCTTTAAAAAAAAGTAAAAGAGAGACTGCTTTTTATGCAAGATTTACAAAAGCATCAAAAACTCTAAACAATTTTTTATCTTAGGATGAGTAATTATGAGATATATGCTGAAAAGCATGCTGGTTTTTTGTTTCAGTATGAAAAAAACAGATGCACTTTTGATTGATAAGCTAAGACAATTCTCTGCCTCATTTTAATTAAGGTTTAGACATCATTAGTTACAAAGAGATGTGGTAAAAGTCATATTATGAGTGTGTGTATTGCCAACTGCAAAGGTAAAATTTAAAAACTTAGTAAAATACAGTTTGACATTCCAAAACTTTCCCTTTAGTAAGCTCACAGAAGCAAAAGATTTGTTAGAGAATCTGAATAGAACTTGCCAATTCAACTGACAGGGAAATCACAGTAATCCCGCATGAACTCCACACCCCGTGTTGTTGTATAAGTGAATTCCCTGCAGACACAAGATGGATGTTCATAGCAGGCTTCTGCCCAACTACACCTCTCAAGACTAGAAGCCAGCCTTCTGAAATAGTAAGGCAGGAGAAACACAGTAGCTTCAACAGAAAACACCTTACTTTTCTCTAGTGAGAAACTACAGCATTTCAAGATTATAAACATTAATACCACAACGAATAACAAAAAAGATGTGATGATGTGACGAAAAAGTTGTAGGAGTCTATGGTGTGAGAACTTAGAAGAACTCACCTCATAGGTTTCAAGGCGATCAAGGTAAGTTAACAACTTCAGCCTGCTCCGGCAGAGCTCCTTCTGTTCCAGTGTCAGCCTGTGTTCAGAACAGGAATTTCCATGTTTGTGATTAATATTTTATGTCAAATGCATATGAAGACAAAGGTTACACATTTTAACAACTTTGTGCACTGGAATATATCAAGAAATTAAGTAAAACAAGAACTTTGGCACAATATAATGCCAACTAAAATTTAAACCACTCTCATATTAGGTACGAGAATAATTATGTTCTTGCAACTGTGCAGTTACTCTAAACCTGTAATTCTGAATAAAACATGGCCCGACATTTCATTTACTTTGAGAAGTTGACTGATAATAGCAGTTCTTGACACTTCTTGGCCTCTTGCTCTTTTCTAGTATCCATTCCTTCATCTGGTGACAAGAAGTCTTCATAGGGAATTTCAATGTCTGCTTCCCCTGGTAAAATGAATCTGGAAGACAAAACCAATAATCTAACCAACAAGGATGAAAAGAAAAAAACCCAACAAAAATATACGGTGAACTAACATTTGAAGAGACATACTAACACAGCTTTAGATCTATGTCTTGACTAAATATCTACACTTTTATAGAAAAATACTGAGTTTTGCTGTTGTAAACAAGCAGGGACTTATCACAAGCCAACAAGAAGCCTCAACTCTTGTTTCCACTCCCTCCCTGAAACAAACCAAAACCAAACTTGATAAAAGTTTCTAAATTCCACAGGTAGCAGTGAGATTGACAGCAGCTCTACAGCACACAATGCTATAGATGACCACAAAAAGAAAGAATAGCCTCTTCTATTTCTACAAGCAGGAACTGAATACTGAGGAGCATTGTGTCTACTGCATCTTGCTTCTGCTTGATCAATACAAGACATTCAATAAAACACATTTATGGAGTTAGTTGCAGCTTCCAGAAGCAGCAGAAGAAACAGATTCTCATTGAAAAACAGTGACATCAAATTCCCTATGATGAAGAAATTATAGGGCATCCAGAGAAAAGGGAAAAAGCAGTACAAAATAAAAAGTGATTTCACCTTTTACATTTTACATACACACATTTACATTGAACACTATCTTTTATTTACATAGAAAAGTAAAATGAGTATAGGTACCTTGTGGACATCTACAGAATAGTTTGATTCAAACATTACCTTTCTTTATGTCCTGTAAAAGCTTGATATTTTCACTAGTGGTTGTTAAGAAAAAAGTTTTACCAAATTACTAGAAAAGACTTCATACACCATTCTTTAAAAGGAAAACAAACAAAAAAACACTCTTCCCAAACCTGCCACCATCTTCTCCTTTTCCGATGGCCACAAGAGCCTCCAAATCCGTGCCTTTCAATCCATACTGAAGCAGCTTCTTGGCAGCATCCACATTCTCTGGAACTCTTTCCAAGCACTCATGAAGAACCCATGCACGTTTCTTAATTTTGCTCTGTCCAAGAACAAGAGCAGAGACACAATGTTACATCGTTCAATCCAAAACAATGGAACCAGAGATTATGTTAAAGTCTCCTGATGTATTTCTTCCACTTAAGAAAAGGTGGAGTTCGTCTGATGACTGACAATGCAAACCAACAAAAGAGAGGAGAATGCAATAAACATAATTCCCTCACAGGATATGTGGCAGAAAAGGGCACAGAAACACCAAATTATTTAGCAGAACTTTCACAACAACTGGAACAGAAGTTATTATTTGTACTTCCTAATTAGTACCACACCTCTTTATACTAAATACAACGTGATGCTTTGAGGGTAAAAAACAGGTTCTATAAACCAAATATATGTATTCCAAAACAGCACTAGAGTCGTTTTCACAATCATCCTCCTCACTTGCCAATAGGATTCTGTGACAGAAAAGGCATCAGAATTACAAAATATATTTGCCTTATCTGCTGATCTTCAGTTGATATTACAGTCCACATGAAGAATGCCTAAATTTTGACATTCGGTCAATATCTGACTTGAAAAAAAAATTAGATTATATTTCTCTTGAGCTCTTGGAATACTTTAGCCTATACTAACATACTTACACTACTATATATACATTAATATATACCTATACTGCTAATACTATACTATACCCACTATACTAATGCTAAACTATATCCTACTATACTAATACTGTACCTATACTACTAGTATACCCTATATTACTAATACTTTACCACAACCATGAGGCTGTGCAACTTTGACACTTTTCTGCTAAGTTAGAAGTTTTTCTTCCAAGCCAAAAAAACCCCATGTTGAATTCTACTGAAAAGCTGTTACAGTTAGCAGAGTTCACTGTACATTTTGTTATTCAAACTTTGCTATATAGCTACTGATACCAACTTCACCTTCCCAATTCATTTTCTAAAATAATTGGAAGTTTAAACACTTGATATTTCCAATTATTATTCTTCATGTGCCAGGCAACAATCTACTGCTGCATGTGGAGGAAGGGATTACACACAGAAAATGTGTTGCTATTAATAGAAGTTAGGAGATACTCCAAAAGAAAGACTTTCATTAACTGCTAAGGTTTCTAGATCAGGCCTTCAGTTAAACTTCTCTCTTACACACGACAGGAAATAGAATTTGCAGGTTCTTCAAACTGCCACCAATTTACGTTGCATAAATTAGAACACAATTGAGAACTCAATTTGGGTAAAGATAACACAGTCATTCTGATAAGAAAACCTAAAAGTTACAAAAAACAAACCCACCAAGTAGTCTTGAATGGAAGCAACATTAACAGCCGACTTCCTCCATTGTCTTTGGTACACAAGATCAGAATCAAGGCCATATGTTTGAGCCAAAGACAAAGCTTCCCCATATTCTTCATTATCAATCTAAAAAGCAAACACATGAAAATGGAGTCATCTGATTTCCATATTAAACAATCAATTGTTAATTCTGTGCGTTGAAACAGGTAGAAGGATAATTACTGTGGGTATGTTTAAGCAGGTAGGAAAGAGACTGGTTCAAGATACAGATGAGTAAGACTCACATCTGATGGACACCTCCAGAAAATCAGAGGTTTTCCCCTCAAATAAAAGACATTATTTAGGTAACATCATATTAGTTATACAGCATATTTAGTATGACATCAGCATTCCCTCGGAACTTTAACCATTACAGAGTGAGCTGGTTTACCACCAGAACAACTGGAATGGCCTAGACAAACTAGTCTGTCCAACAGCCCTAAAAATGAAGCAGTATCTGTTTGGTAAGAATCAGTCACAGGCCTAACTTGTACCTATGCCTGAAAAACCATGCAAAACACATCAAAATGTAAGTTAACCCACTCCTGGGCCAACAACAAGCTAAACTAATTTCATTCAATGTATTTGCCAAGTCTTTCACTATTTGCAAACATGTGAGTACATATCCAAGTCTGGCCAACTCACCGATGCAGTGCCTCCCACTGAAAACGTCATCTCATTTCAGTTATTATAATGCTAGTTTTAAACAAGGATCCCTTTGATTAGGTGACACAGGACACTGTGAATTAAGAGACTCTCAGAAATATGTGCCTAAATCCTTCTGTTAACACGAATTAAAAGAAAAATAAAAAGCTCTAAGTAAAGCTGATTAAGAGAGTTGTGACATTTCCTTCTAAACTTACTTTTCTCTGGTACAGTTCCTCTGGAGTTGTGGATCTCAAGCTGACAAGGCGGAAATTCTTTGTAATAGTACGTGGTCGTTTCCGTGGAGGAGCAAATCGTTCCATTTCTGTCACAAAGTACAGGCCTTGCTTTAAGTAGCTGAAGTATCTGTCCTTAGCAGAAGTTTCATCATCGGAGTCAGAGTCGTCTTCTCCCTCATCTTCATCACCAGGCCTGCTCTCCAAGCGCAATCTTTTTGGAACAAGTTTTATCTCACACTGCACAGAAAACAGGAACAAGAAGCATCCACCTATTGCACCTAAACTAGTTTGGTGAGAACTGAGTACATCTCCACTTCCAGTACTTCAAATTTCAGAATCAACATTCTTCCTCCCCTTCTCCTTTAACCTTTTCTTTCTCAGCTTGCTTAACATGCTCCACAAACCCTGACTGCATCTGTCTCCCGAATCTGAGGCTTCACCCCTTACCAGCTGAAGTTAAGACTTCACAGTAACCTGCTATTGCACTAAACCTCCTGCACCAACCCAGACGGGACAGAACAGTGGAGACATCTTCCCACACTGTTTTATAGCTTACTGCAGCATAGAGGAGTGTTTTCAACTCCCAGCTACTCAAAGCAAGGTTTTCTGTTCAATGCAATCTCAGACTACATCATTAGGCTGTATATGCCAATCACTGGCTGTATATTATTTCCAGAATAATACACCTTTCCAAAAACATACGCACAACGTTTGGCATGTAATGAGATTTCCTGATTCTAATATTATTTTAAACTTCTGGTTAAGATGTTTAACACGTATTTCAGGACAAGCTTTAGAAAAGAGCAATTTTTTCAGTTTTAAAGAAAAGTACTGATTAACTTTATTATAGTCTACTCCCTTCTGGAATCCCACTATAGATAAACAAAAAAAATGTATCTCTTACATGGCTCTTTCTTAAATGTGTTCCTCATATCTAATTTAAATGTGTTCACCCTCTCTTCATGAGCCATGTATTTCAAAGTGGAAGAGGGATGGTTGCAGTGTTCTTCAGATGCACTAACACACAAAGCAAGGTAACTGTAAACACAAATTCTTTTCTGTTGCAAGTTTCCTCTCATTGAGACTGAACCTTCCAGGAGTTTTGCTTCTACGGAGAGTAGAAGTTATTTATTGTTTATCAAGTTTTTCTTACAACAGTTAAGCAGCAGCAAGTTCAGTATTTCCCTTCAATACCTATATAGAGATAAGGAAACAGAACCACTTTTCTTATTAGTAATAACATCTTTTTTTTAATCACCCCTCCTTAGAATTACATATAACAAGCAAACTGTTGTTTGTTAACTGTTTCAAAAGGATATCTGCTTCTGTGCATTCCTCACCTCCAGACTTAGAAATCCTCCATCATGAGCTGAAGTGACTTGAGGGGAACTCTCAAACCATTCACATGCCTTTCCCAGCAAGTTCCTTAATGTCTTGACCGACGACACAGTCAAAGCACCAGAGCAGCGAGCGAGGATGACAGAATTATCTGCCCACCAATTAACATCTATCAGTGGGTAATAGGATTCTTTATCTAAAATAAAGAAGAATGCACCACACAAAGAAAGATAACGTTAAACCTCGAGTAAGAAGAGACTTCCATTATGAAGAGATATGGTCTAATTTAACAGATATTTATTGTTGTATGTGCAACCTTGGTTCACTAAGTTTGTATTCCAAATCAATTATATTTTACTAAACCAGTTTTGTATCAAATAAATCTGTTGAGAACAAAAAAAAAATTATTTAATTACAGATGTAATATATATATTTTTTATCTGGAAAAAGAACTCACAGTAAACTGATTTACTTGCACAAAAAGTAAAAATTTTTTTATATTTGATAAAGATCTATTTCATTACCTATTAGGACATCCTTCACCCGGCAAGAAACCTAATACTAATGAAAATCAGAAAAGGCTACACTGCTTTTGAAGACAAGTGAACACATGAACATATTTCAAAACGAGGTTCTTACGAATATAAACTAACAAAACAAATAAGCAAAAAATTCTCTAGGACTGAGGATGGAAGCTGTGGCATTTCCAAGACTGTCTTGATTATGGTAACTGCATGTTGGGTTAAAATGTTCACTAGAGAGAGGGCTCCATTTGTTCAGATGGCACTTCCCACTCCTCTGAAGAAAACAATCTTTCCCCAAACAGACCTGAGAAACAGGTCAGATTAGCACTTTTCTACTCATGCTTAGTCAGCAGCCTACCTATCAAGGTCAGATGAATTTACTCAAAGCCAGAATCACGAAGAAAAACAGTACAAAAAACCAGTGATCTTCTAACACAGATGTATACAAGCAGCAGCAAATAGATCATGGAATAACTATTGATCTCTGCACTCTTGGAACAGCCATGCAATAACCAGGTGCTAAATGGCTGTACAGAGTGGCCCGAATTTTCAGAAAACAATAGAGACTGATAAGGCAAATCCAGCCAGAAGAAATTGTATTAGAATTGTTTTTAGAATTTTAAACCAATATCTTTAAATTACATTACCTTTCAAGATTTATTAGACATTCACAAAAAAAAAAAAAGAAATCCTGTGCTAACTGAAATATCAACTTATTTATAGTTATGGCTAAAAAAGCACTCCTAAGAGACAATGAAAAAAAAATATATAGTGACACTCATTTAGCTCTGCCATGCTCCAAATTCACATCATACAAACAGTTTTGGCAACCATTCTGAGACTTAATTAAACCATTTCAGTCTTCATATATTTGTATTACTATTTTTAACTACACACTGGTATAAAATAATAATCTAACTGTACTGCATACCTTTTATTCTCTTTCTTTTTTCACTAGAGAGTCTCCAGTCTGGGTTGAGCTCATCATAGCCTGGCTAAAAAAAAAAAAAATTGTGAGACAAAGAGAAAGATTACATGCAAGTAAATGTTCTTAATACAGAAGTCATTTATTTACTCTGTTGCTGACCCACTCATTTTTCAATTAAAATGCTCCCTATAAACTCAAACTCTTCTTGAGCATAAACATACATCTGCTGTAGTGCTATTGTACGGTTCTCCAGACAATAAAAAAACCCCAACAAAACAAAAACAAACAAACAAAAAAAAAAACACAAACAAAAAACCCCAAGCAAAATAGACTTCTGGATTCCTAAAACAACATATTAGAAAACAAGAGTACCACAAGACCTGGCCTGACCAGCATTAAACAGTAATCATACCCTACAGATTTCTGAAATAAAGGCTCTCCAGCAATCAAAAGCCAAGTGTTTGCTTTTCATGTCTATACATAGGGCTGCAGGCATATAAAATAATCTCCAAAAGGGTCCTCCTGTTTGCCTTGTGTAGTGGTCCTGTGTGCAAGTCTAGTACAGTGCTGTATTTTCCCTGGTTATTTTCATAGTTATAAAGCCCCTTTCAAGATTTGTGCAAGAAGAGAAGCAGCATTATTTAATGATGCACTGCAATGTTTAGAATTATGTTGCAGTGCTGTTGTTTTAAACTTGATTTAGTAGTATCAGAACACTTGGGAACTACAATATAGATGACAGAAATCTTGCCCCTAAGTTCAACACAGTGGAAGTACAGGTAGCTGAGATAAGCAAAACACATTTGGGTCAAGCAGAAGGTGTTTTTCAGACTTGATTTTTCAGTAGAGTCTACTAATTCAAAGTAAAGATGAGGCCACTCTAAGTTAGTTTAACAAATACGTTTAGGTGACAATTACATTGGAATCACACATCTTATGAAAATACACATTATACTTGGACACCAGTTTCACCTATAAAAAAAATTTTCAGAACAGTCAAGTACTGAATGCTCCTTTGTATCACCCTCACTGAATTACAAAGTCCTGAATGTTCCTTCAGCACACATATTCATTATTGCTAAAACGAAAGAAAAAATACAACTCACTGTAAGCATCCTTGAGCAAAATCTGTCTGAAGCGTATATTAAAACTAGAGAGAGACACATAGACAGATACATACGCATATATACACACAGAACACTTTTCCCAACACTACAGCAGAATTTCTTTGAGGGGTTGGTTTTTTTTGTTTTGGTTGGTGTTTAGAAAAGTTTTTCTAAATAAGCTTGAAATTACACTTCGATCCCATTTGTTTACCCTGTTTGGAATTGATGTTGGTTCGTGTCTTATAGATTTGGAACACAACACAGAGTACTTCAATGAAAAGCCTTTCTTTATCTATTAGTCAAGAAATTAATGCGACGAAAATCAGAATATTTCATACACTACTGTGCATCACTTCAGATTTTTCAAAATGCATTTCCTCATTAAAATGAAGTTTTATCTTTACCCAGAGAGTATATTAGCTATTTGGAATTTTCTTTGAAAACTAATTAGTTTTCAATTCCCAGTGTTTAAATTCACACTAGTGACACAAAAGTTTGCCAGTGCCTGGGCAATTTCTCAGACACATAAGTTCCCCTACTTGGTTTTTCAAACAACTCTTGTAGAAAGCATTGGACTCAATACCAAATTGATTAACAAAATATTCTGGAGTGTCATCTAGCACAAGGTAAGATAAATTTTGAGGAAGCACCAGAAGAACACATTAGACATTCTGCAGAATTTGGTTTCAACCACTGAAACAAAGTTACCTCAGTTAACCTCTACTTCTATTTTATAATGACATTTCAATCTAATTCTAACAGTGTTACCTACTTGGCACCAAAATGCCTCATGAAAATTCACTGCAACATAATTGGTTCTTTTTCTTAATTTTTCAAGTTTATGGTTTACAGCTAAAACATGGAAAGGTTATTATAAAAGTAAATCTAGGGCTCTTGAAAAACATGGAGTTGACTGGGAAGCTAGTATGCAGCTACTGCAGTTATGTGAACTACTCTCATCTCCTAAGAAAACACATTTCCAGAAGAGTAAAATATAGAATTCAAGTTTCTAAATATGTACATCCTTCTTACCTGAGCACTTTGGTCCCATTCTCCTTGTTGTCTGAGAGATGGAATAGACCAGATTGTCAGTTTTCCTGAGAAATGAATAGCTGCCAAAAGAGCTCCATCAGGAGAAAGATTCATCTTGAAAACGCCATCCTGCCAAACATTACGTCCAAGTAAATAAACAAACACAATAAAAATCTACACCAAAGAATATTAAAAAAAATTCCTCCACAAATATTTATTTTCTATTTTAGGGGGAAAAAAATTTACAATCTTCCACCCTGAAAAGTTAACATGCCTGAAATTAGAAAAAAAACAAACAAACAAACAACACCTCCCCCCATTCTAAAAGAAAAAAAATATATAAATTGTGGCATGGAAGAGTAAAAAACAACCTGCATAAAGGAAGAACACTATCTTAGCATAAACAAATCTTTAGGAATGTGAACTTCTGTATCACGTTGTTATACAGCAAATAAAACCCAGAAGTGCAGCATTCCTAGGAGAACACCCCTGACAGCAATGCAGAGCTACTTGGGAGGGAAAACTGCAGGCTGTTCTCTGTACAGAAAAAACATTCAGCAGCCTGAGTTTTCTATTATCTTGCCTCTCAGGTCCACCCAAGCAAGACTGTTACCAAAGCACACCTTAGTACAGCTCCTCCTCCCTGGGAGCAAAGTTCTGGGTGGGCATTATTACAAATTAAATATTTAAATTAAAGGGGGAAAAAAAATGGGATACAAGGAATACACACATTAAGAGACCTTCTTGCACACCGTCCATTTCAGTACATGGAAAATTTAAGAATCTCTTGAGTAACAACAGACTAAGCAGCAACATAGCAAATATAAGATTAAGTCCATACAGATCAAATAATTCAACATCTGTAAGTAAATGTCATCAAGACTACAAAAATTCTCCTGGATTAAGTTCTCCTTCAGTTTTGTATACCTTAAGAGGCAAAACATACTTTTAAAAAAAAAAATTTTCTTAAGGATTCACAAAATCCTACACATCTACAACCGGATCCACATGCTATTTCCACAAGACCCTCTAAATATACACTCAAATTTTATTAGTGCCACTGGCAGTGAATAACAATTTCTGAAAATGCATTTTATATTTATTTACCCCTCTTCCAACACAAGTTCTAAGTTTTCAGAAAGATCATTCAGTTCTTACAGCATCTAGTCTTCACTGAAATGCAAGATGCATATTCCCAAAAATTACATTGTTCATAAAATTCCATTTTGTCAGTTCACTTTTAAAAACTTCCTAATAACGATTCACAGTCAAAACTGTCTAAGTTTGCAGCTAACCAATTTTTAGGCCAGCACCCCCCCTCTTGGAAAATACCCCAACATAAATGAAGCACAGTAAGGTTAGTTGACATCCATCAATTAAGAAGTTTTAATGGCATTTCTACAGAACATTAGTTGTAGGTATTATTTGAAGATAAAAATATTCTTTACAGGTGGGTATGTTTGTTTGGATTTTTTTTTTTAATTTTTATTTCTTAAGACTGTTTTAAGTTCTAGGTATGCCACAGAAACAATGACAATCAAGAAATCTGCTCACTGCTGTATAGTCATTTGCAGCTATTAACAGCACTCCTTAAATCCAAGCCTAAAATGTGTTTTTAATTGAAAAGGAGAGCATTAAGGTTTTTTTTTAAAACAGATAAAAATTATTTATATTATAAAAATTTCATGTTCTCTGATTATATTCTCAAGCAGCTGGAGTACTGCCCTTTCAACTGTAGTTTGCCCAGGAATTGTACATGCCTACTAATGGCAAGTCTCTCTTTACAAATCAATTTGTATGCACAAAGAACAAAAGACTGTTAAAGAACACAAAAATATATAGCTAAAATAGATAACCCATTCAGATAACTGATCAGTGGTATACATCACAGATCTTAGAAGGAGGTAAATGTTTACTCAGCAGTCAGTAATAACTCACTTGCTGTTAAATTTAGATATTGGGTGGCCATTAACACACTCGAATTTATCACCCAAGCTCTGTTATCTATAAAAACTAATCAGTCCTACACCAAAGCAGGCAATACTGCCTCTGTAAACAGCTTGTCAGCTTAAGGGAACTGCAAAACAAGATGTTGAAAACCCCAGCAGACTGGCTCTTTACATTTTCTAAGTGTCACTTAACGACACTAAGAATCAAATCCCAGTATAGCCAGTTCTAATGCACAAATCCTCTAGCTGCTCTGCCGGCCATGTCTTAACCCTGATGTTAATTTCTCACTAAGAATACAAACTATACCTTACATATTTAAGCCATAATCTCTGAAATTGGATAAAAACATTCAAGGATGAGTAAGTCTCTGATTTTCCTTGTTAATTTAGTACGGGCAAGAGCAATGAAGTTGAAGTTTAGTATAGCTACACTCAGTACAAGCTTTTCTGTAAAAAAAAAAAAAATTTACATCAGCTTTCTCTTTCGTCTTTTCATGAAGGAAATAAAACCTCTCTTTATTTCAGTCTTGGGAAAGATTCAGAAAGATTTGTTTTCCCCTTCCAATCAAGCAGGCAACTTCTTCTAACCAGTCACCTAAACATTCCAAAAATCTATTAAAGTAATTTCCAATCCAGATCAGCCATTTTTCCTCTCAGGAGGACACAGAGTGGTAGACAAATTCTCTACTGTTCTTTCCTTGTAAAGCAAAAGAAGAGAAAACAAATTTTTTAACAAGAAGGGAAAGAGGGATTAAAAAAAGGAATCACAAGCTACACATGATTAGTAGACAAGAGATAAGGTGGTGCAGTACTGCATGGGCAGCTCCTAAGGCATGTAGAAGAACGCCATAGGCACTGTGCACAACACCTTAGAAATATGGAAAGCACACACCTACACCTCAGCATGACATTTAAGATTTAACACTCATTCAGGGCAGAGGAGAATACAAGGTCCATACCCAGACTTTGTTACGAATAAGTTGATTCTGATCAGCAGTTTCATCAGGTTCACATGCATCCTGGGAGTAGAAGTCTGATCCATAATAAACTTTTGAAGCTATTTAGCAAAATGTTTCCATAGTATCTTAGACTGTAAAAATCAAGTCCTTGTGTCTGCCCGATTTAAGCTGTGAATGATTAGTTTGAATACACTCTTTCTTCCCCACACTGTATGAGAATTGGGGGCTGAGCATTTTTTGTTTTCTTCTAATGGGAATGGTGTAGTGCAGAAGGCTGAATTTTGTTCTTGTTTCTCTCTTGGGCATATACTCGAGAAACATCACAATCTATTTTCTTCTTGTAGAATATATAACACATCTAACGTGGTCTGATTATTACATTCATTAACAAATAATGGTGGCTTCTTATACCTTCTTTTTTTAATAAGGGTTTACATTTAATATTGAACTCTACATCTCTAGACCTGTTCCGGAAACCCAGTGATTCAAGCTTCAGCAAATGAAGCTTAACTGGATTTTTAAGAAAGCCAAATAAGTGGCAAGCTACTCCATTTAATGCTAAACTTTTTGGTTAGTTTAACAGAATGTTAATTCCTAAATTGCATAAATTAAAATCTACTTTCAGTCAGTCTCTCAGGTAGTCATTAATGGACAACTATGTTAGTAAAATACATTTCTAAGGTAGACCTAAATCTTAATACCTGTTCCGTTCCCCGCTTGCTGTAAATTCTTAAATTCATAATCCTTAATAATCCTCTTCTCTGTGCCTGTAAGAACAGAAACAAAGCATACAATGAAAGACAATCCATACGTTGTTTTATGAACCAAAAATTAAGTTGTATTTAAAATACTAAAACAACTCTGCAAGATTCTTTAGAGGCCCTGCAGAGAGACCTTGACAAAGAGAAATGGGCAATCACCAACTGTATAAAGCTGAACAACGGCAAGTACCAGATTCTGCACCTGGGATGGGGCAACCCTGGCTGTGTGCAGACTGGGGAATGAGAGGCTGGAGAGCAGCACTGGGGAAAGGGACCTGGGGAATCTAGCTGATGGCAAGTTGAACATGAGTCAGCAGTGCTACAACATATGAAAGACATTAAGCTATTAGAGAGCGTCCAAAGGAGGAGAACGAGGATGGTGAAGGGCCTTGAGGGGAAGCCGCATGAGGAGCGGCTGAGGTCACTTGGTCTGTTCAGCCTGGAGAAGAGGAGACTGAGGGGAGACCTCTTTGCAGTCACAACTTCCTCGTGAGGGGAAGAGGAGGAGCAGACACTGATCTCTCCTCTGTGGTGAACAGTGACAGGACTCACAGAAACAGAATGAAGCTGAGTCAGGGGAAGTTTAGGCTGGATATCAGGAAAAAGCTTTTTACCCAGAGGGTGGCTGGGCACTGGAACAGGCTCCCCAGGGAAGTGGTCACAGCACCAGCCTGAGAGAGTTCCAGACATGTTTGGACAATGCTCTCAGGCACATGGTGTGACTCTGGGGGTGTCCTGTGCAGAGCCAAGAGTTGGACTCAATGATCCTTGTGGGGCCCTTCCAACTCAGCATATTCTATGATTCTACTATTTTAAACTTCCATAAGACTACCTACTTTAAAATACCACAAGCATAATAAAATCCAGTTTGTAAAATTTTGTCTACTTCATTAGGTTTATAACATGTCACAGAAAAGCACTACTCATTTGCAATTAAACTAACAACTTGCTTATAATACTAAACAATACCTATATAAGAGTAAAGACTGGAATTTATCCTGGTATATTGTAAATTGATTTCAGTATAACCAAGTTGTTACCAAATCAAACATTTACTTCTACTAGAAGCAAAAGAAATCAAGAGCCAGAGTTAAACTGAAACATTTATTTCAGGTGTGCTGCCTTTTGTTCTGGAGTTAGAAAAGAACACACTGGGATTTTTTTTTTTCCAACACAGACAGGTAACATATCCCAATGTTCAACTAAGGAGTTAGTAAATTTCCAAACTACAGTATTTTTTGCTCGCTCTTCTAGGTTTTGGTTTTAAAACCACAAGTGATAGTCAACAACTTAAAGTTCAAATCACACTACAGAAAAAGCAAAACCAGACAGACGCTGGAGGAAAAAGATAACCGCTTAGACATTCACATCATAGCCTAGAAAATAGCAAAACATTGTATTAAATTCTTCTTTGAAGAAGAGATATATATTGAGCTTCCACTGCCAGTGACAATATTCATCCAGTAAAATGAGGACACATACTTACTGTTCTAACATCATTTTCATAACTAGTGACCTGTTTGTAATGGGGAGAGCCTGACAAAATTCTCCAAGCAGAGATCCCACAACCAGCTGCTTTAGATACTCCATCTTCATCTGTTTCACAGCCTCCTACAAGAAGAAGTCTGTAAAATATATAAAGACATTATGGTTTCATATACTGCCACATATTTTTTCAATTGTCTTAAGCCTATAGCAGTCTGCTTACAGTAACAAAAAGACTAAATATACCAAGACACTTAATAGCCTCAATAAGCTTTGTCTGTGAATAAACACCCTGAAATCTAAAAATACCTAAATATTATTTGAGTAACTTTTGGTATTTGTGGCATTTGTAGCTATTCATTCTCAACTCTAGCTTTCCAAGTAAGTCATAATTCCCAACATCTAAAATAAAGCAAGTCTGGCCACAAGTTTGAGTTTCTCCCTTATCCTCAAAAATTATAAAAAATTACAGCTTAAGCATATGACAAATTCTGATCATTCTGTTCAAATAGATTCCCATTTATTCAGATGTGGTACAAAAGCTACTTCTTTTACTGAAGAACTGAAAGCATTAAGGTTTGTCAATTCTGTTTTCTAAAGCCACTGTACCAATCATACATGTGCTTGTAATAATTTCGCTTTCCACACAGTACATGGAATTTTAAAAACTCTGACACAGCTCTTATAATTATTGCTGATCATCATTAAATTGTGTCAAAGCATTTTCCCTTGAAGCCTTTTCACCTTATTAAAAAGCGCTTCTATATTTAACTGATGACTACTTTGATGAAAACTTGGAGAACAGATGTCTCAGTTTGTTTGGAAGCATCATTTTAATGAATAGCCTGTCAAAACGTAAAGTATCTGCAAAAAAAGGCACAATTGCAGGAGCCTGAAGCTCAGCCCTAGGAATGCTCCGTTTTGCCTTTCTCAAGGCCGCATCACTCCTGAAGTGCTGTGCCATCGACAGCGGCTGCCGCTCACACGGCACAGCTCCAGCCGCCAGCAATGCCAAAACTACACCAGCAAAAGTCAAATGAAAGAAAAAAGGGAATTAAAAAAAAAAAAAAAAAGAAAATTTCCTTCCACATTCAATTCTCTTTAAGATGTCAGTAAAACTTATTCAGTATTCCCAGGTCTCATGCTATTAACAAACATACAGCAGGATGATTTTATAACACAGAATCACATCATCAGGCTGGAAAAGAACCTCTGAGATCATCAAGCCCAACCTATGACCAAACACTACCCTGCCAACTAGACCAGCTCCAGGGTTGGTGACTCCACCACCTCCCAGGGCAGTCCATTCCAACATCTAATCACCCTTCCTGTGAAGAAATTCCTCCTGATGTCCAACCTAAACCTCCCCTGTCTCAGCTTAAAACTACATCTTCTCATCCTGGTCCTGGCTGCTTGGGAGAAGAGGCTGACCCCACCCAGCTACAACCTCCTTTCAGGTAATTGTAGAGAGTGGTAAGGTCTCTCTTGAAGGTGATGCCTATAGTCTGTTAAAATGAAGAGTTGTAGTTATTCTGTGGTGTAAGGAATTGCCTAAGGCAGTAAAACAGAAGTCACATTCACCAAAAACTGCAACAGAAGACATGAAGATGAGGAAGCCTATTTTTTTTTTCTTGCATGTGAGTTTTACACAGAGCACAGCAAGCATGCAGCAGTTTGTGCAGCTGTTTCTGGGCTTCATTTCTAGATCCTTAAACATCTATATATTTCTGGGACCATCTGAGGGCTCCTGGGAAGCCTTTGAGGAACTTCACAATGCCTGCCATTGCCAAGAAGGCAATGGCTAGCAACCTTTGGAAGCTTTTAACAAGGTCTACCAGCTGTTCCTGATCAAAGGGTGCTTTGAGCTTTTGTTCCAGCTAGACACCTGATTAGCAGGGGTCAGGAAACCTTTCAGCAAGTTCTAGAAAAAAACATATGTAAGTGCCAGGCCCAGAGTGCAACCAACAGCTGCAGCATTTTGTGCAGCAGTTTGCAGAAGATGATGGCCAGAACCTGCCTCTGCCCATATTCTGAACAATCACAGTGATGAGTTGCCACGCTCAGTCCAAGGAACCCTCTGGTGCTCCCCAGCACCTCAGAGGCCTTGACACAGACCACAGCCCCAAGGGAGGAAACAGATATGGAGGTCTTGGACTGCAGGGACATGGCTCCAAGCAACCTGGTCTAGCTGACCCTGAGGTGAAGGGGAATGGATAATATGATTTTCAAGGGTTCCTCCAGTCTCAAAAACTGGCTGCTCTTGTAGCACCTCAGCTGCACTCTACTTCACAGGTTTCTACAAAGTTGGGTTGAAGACAACCAGTGTAACACTGGTCTCGAGAACAAGCTCAACTGAGGCATCCACAAAGAACTTGATATGCCTTTCTTCACTGATCAATTTTGCTACAAGAAATTTTAACTAATTCTGAAAACCTTTAACTCATTCACCTTACAACCCCTTCATCGCAAGCTTTAGGCATTAATATCCAACATTTTCTGTAGCAATTGCAGATAACCCAGAAGTGAGACATTCAGCCCCAGATTAAGATACTAAAACAAGCAGCTGTTGAACCTTGCACGTGAGTTTACAAAGAGCTCACACTAAGGCAGACATTTAAGTTTAGTCAACTAAAGTGCACCATAAATTCCATTCTAGATGAAGGCTGGATCATATGAGAACACAACATTACGTATATAAATTAGGATACGTAATACTTTTCAACAACAGTGAAAGTCATTATTAGCCTTTTTCCCAAAGCTATTGCTTCAAGTTTTCCCAGATTCAGAAACATTCCCTATTAACATATTCTCTTTGCAATTATCATACACCTAGTTGAAAAAATTAAGTGTATTAAGTTCTTAAGTGCTATTTTATTGCACTGTAATCGGTAATGAGCAAATACACAGTAATACAGAGTGCAGTTAAGTCAAGCCTTACAAGCAGTGAACAGAAACCAGTATAATTTTACCATCTGAGATTAAATGAAATGCAAGAAAGCACAAAGTGACTAAGTTCAACTTACATTAAGTGATCAAAGTTCTCATTACTTAAAATCAAAACTTCAAGGTATCTGTTTCTACAGTTTAATGCACAATGTTGAAGTGCTCACCTTCAAGCTCTTCTAGAGTTTTTTTGGGATAACAGAATTTCGGCAAGAGACTCTGCTCATGAATTTAGACTTTTCCAATGTCAAATTTACAAGCTTTCTCCCACAGATTGAATTCAAAACAGAAAAGACTTGCCTACATCAAGGGCTAAACATAGGTTCTTTTGTTTTCCATCCATTCCATCCAATTGTGCATTCTTTCAAGTGTCAGTTTTTCAACTTTACTTAAGCCAGTCAACCAGCTGCACATAGCAGGAGATACTACAACCATTAACCCTGGTCTGATGAAAGGAAACAATGGGTTGGTTCTGTTGTGTTTGGTCATGTAGTGCTACTGAAGTTCCACAACCCACACCTATTACATCAAAACTGTAGATTTAGTATACTGAGTATTAATTACGTGAAATTACTAAATATTAGGTAGAAAGAAATAACCATATGCAAAATTAATCTCTCAAAATAATAAACTAGAAGAACATTACATCTCATTAATAATAATTTTTTCCTAAGAGAGATATGACAGCTCACTTAACACTGAAGAATGAGAACAAGTTTTTTTAACAGTGAGTTTCTTCTAGTATTCTATAGCCAAGTCTAATTTCCATTTAAAACAACACAGTGATATAACACATTGCACTGACGGATTCAATCCTAGCAGATCTAATAGAAGAAAAATATGTAGAACAAAGTTTAGTTCCTACAAATGAAGATAAATAGAAATAAAGTTGCTTAGTATATCTTGCTATATAACAAATCGATATTAAAAAAGTAGACACATTTTTAGCATAAGTAATAGGCTAACCAGGATCTATTCCAACTACACTGGGTTCAAGAGCAGGCACGCAATTAGTTCACATTTCAAGTCTGGTTTCTGTACCCAATGGGCTGGCAGTTCCAGTCAGAACACTAGGGAAAATGTGTCGCTGTCGAGACGAACAAACTCACAAGGAGTCGGGGAAGGAAAGTAGAAGAAGTTTTTTTATTTTAACTACACACATCCTTTTATAGGCTTTGAGAATGTTATGATTCGCATCACCTGTTAATTGGCTATTGAATCAATACAATACACCCATTGGCTACATTAACTACAACATTCTATTTTTAGTTACCCATAGCATCAGTATCAAAACAACAAGGCAAAAAACACCAGGTGCAAGGTTGCTGTTAAATTCTTTCCCTATGTTTACAGTTCTAGCTCTTGTTTCTCACGGGTAGAAGCGTACTGTACTAAGATCTATTTTGGAGCTAGCAAGGCTGGTAGGCCTGCTATACTTCTCCACAAAAATGAGCTGGCCAACAAGTCCAGCAAGCAATTCCAGATAGAAAAAAATAAACAAAAACAAACCAAAACTTCAGCCTTTACCCCCATCACATTCAGAAACCTCTTTTGAAGCTGACATTCTAAAAAATGCATGTTGCTTATGCAAGGTACTCAAATAGAAAAGGACATAATCTTACCAATGGAACAATGAAAGTCAAGTGAGATGAACTAAGGCTTCTTTCACAGTAGAAAGAGACATGACTGGTTATTACTGATGCACTAAATAGCATTTTTAAAATAGATTCCCCCCCCCCCCCTTT
>VZRJ01005098.1:292012-302519 GCA_013397565.1 Ptilonorhynchus violaceus
TAAACAGCATTTTTAAAATAGATAACCCCCCCCCCTCCATGTCCACCACACTTCAATGCTTATTTTGCCACTTTTTGTTCATCATTTACATATCATTGTCAGGTAGCAAAGAGAACACTTACCTGTGACCAGGATGATAAATGACAGCTGTTATCCCATGGGCGTAGTGGCTGCTAAAGCTGAAACTATGACTTTCTTGAAAGCTTTGATTTGTTCCAACACTAAGTACGCAGGGGAAAAAAAAATACGTGCATTAGCTCAGATTTATTTTCTTTAAAGGGTAGTAAGAATTCCTTTGAAGTTCACAGTACCTTGTCAAAGCAAGTCAAAATTTATGCTTACCTTACAAGGTAACTTCTCAGTTCTCCACGATAATTAACAACAAGCAGTTCAGCTGACCACTGGGCACTTGCTTTGTATTCCAGAAAGATCAATCCAGCAATAGCATAACTCAGATCTCCCGGAAAACTCGCTGTCTTTACCCAAAAATGAAGGCAGACATGGAGAGAGAAAAGGGATTTAAAAAAAAGTGTCGTTGTTACTCAAAGAACTAGAAAGTTAAATTTACTATATTGCATTAAAAAAAGTAAAGTTTCATAGTTTGTATTAGTAACAAAATACATTTCTTTTTATCTTGATTTTAAAGGAATATTATTACTAGAAAGTCTGCAAAGACAATATACTAAGGAAATACACTTGAGCCACCTTCATAAATCACTTTAATACAACCTTTGAACATACAAAATAGAAAATACATTGTGTGGGGCCTGTCAACAGCAATTATCTATTATCATACCAAGCAAACTACTCTAGCAGCAATATTTCTTGATGTATAATTGACTCTGCATATAAAGTCCAGATTTATAATCTCTTACTACAAATTGTAATTATTTGCAAACATACTAATTAGGTGATTCCATACTTCCATTAGAGATCTACCAGAATTCCAAGACAGATGTAAAACATACCCTTTGTGGTGTTGCAAGGGCTACACATGACTTCTATTGATCATACAATCGGTGAAACCTTTTATGGTCCATTTCTGCATGGTATTCATAGTGTAAGCATTTATAGCAAACTAAGCCATGATTTAAAAAAGGTCAAAGAGTGGAAATTACCCATGATCGTTAAAAAAAGTTCTGCTATATTCATATTTAATCCAAGAGAGCACATACCGGTGAAATGACCAAAAGCTCACTACCCATCAGGTCAAACACTCTGACTGTTCCACTGCTTTCAGCATAAGCAAGTAACGTACAGTCATGACTCCATGCCACTCTCCTCCACTGAGGGTTAGGATCTTTTGGCACTATGAAAAAGGAATAAAATTATTAATAAAAGTGAAAAATAAATATAATCCCTTAAACAGAACAAAAAGTCAACTGCATAAAAAAAATGCAGGGGGGGCTACCAGCATTACAAGCTTTTCTCAAAGGAGGGTAAAAAAAAGAAAAACCCCATGTCTCCCAGACCCATCAATTCTAACTATCATTTGATTCAGGTTTCATAAATTAACCATCATAAAAAGAAGTGGCAGAGGGAGGGTAATGGAGCTAGTCACAAAGCAAAATTATTAAGAGATTCTTTCTAATGATTTTAAGAAGTTATATCATTATTGTTAAAGTAAACCAACACCACCACTTAGCAACATACGAATAACAAACAATGATGACACTAAGTAATGATGAAGAGGCTGCCATACCTTGACATTTTCCAACTATGGATACAAAGTCATCTTTTGCAGACCTGAAGAAAAAAAGACTTATGTGGATTTAAATATAAAAAAACCCCACTATTCAATTTTCTGTAATAAACAGAACACTAGAAAAATATTCCAAGTGCACAATTCAAAGGCTTGCATGCCCTTAACCACTTGTTCAAAAAAGTAGATAGTAACCTTCACCCTCAGGCAACTACAGTAACTAACAACAGTAATTTAGAAACCATCCTCACACTGCATAAAGACCAACATCCCTCATTTATTTGTGATGCTATCCTACTTTGTACAGCATTATTTCAGCACTTCATATAACTTTAGAAAAAAAACACCTAGTCAGTATTCTCTAGGCTACAATTTTAGAAACAATGCAAAAATACAGTTACATTAATACAGTTGAAACACAAGATTTATTTTATAGTCTTTAAGCTGACGTTTATGGTGCTCACACCACTTTTGATTGAACAATTTTCATACACTTGCTTCTTTTACATATAAATGGAAGGTCTGACCTTCTAGCAAATGGATTTTTGTGAAGCAAGTAAACACACTCAATCAAGATCTGTTCTACAGCTAAATGTGCTCTTGAACTGGCAAAGGAGAGCTGCTTGTTAGAGAGCAGGAGAAAAGGGAAAGCATCAGTCTTTACAGCAATCCACACCACTTGTAAAATAAGGTGAAGTATTATACATGACAGCTACTCTACAGAGAAGAACACTAGATACTAGCTCCTTGTCCCATTTATTAGGGGAGAACTTCTAGAGGGGACAGAAAGCGAAAGGTTAGAAAGACCACGATTTGTGCTGAGTATTTTAGAGGATCTTGATTGTTGTTCTTTCACATCTTGAAAACAGAGAGAGGGATACAGATATAGATATATAGATAGATATATAAATGCATTCATAACAATTATAATTGGGCAGGTTAAGGAGGGTTTATGTCATTGGTTTTTTGTTTTGTTTTTTTTAAATGGGGAATGGCTGAGAACTAAGAAGAAACAGAAGGCTTCTGCTTTTATGATTGTTCCACGGATAACCTTCACAATATATAACATTGCAAAACAAAGAACAATCTTTAAAAGTATGGCTAGTAAATGACTAGAAACACTTTCTCAGAACTCCACAGCTGAAGCAATAGATAATGCTAAGTTACCTGATTTCTACACATTGGTCTTGAACAACTGCCAACAATTTACCATTGCTGAAAGAGAAAATACAGGTGTGAAAGTTCGTTTAAAGTCCATTCCTTACACAATGCACATCAAAGTCCTAGGTGCTTTTCTTGAAGATGAGATATAAATTGCCTCTTTCATAAATTAAAAAAAAATGGAATATATCAGTTTTTTACTAAAAAAAAAAATATCAGTGCTATGAGATTCCCTTCATTTCACTGAAATCTATCTGTCACACTTTTCCAGCAGCACTAAGAAAACAGAAAAAATGTCTAAAATCTGACTCTGACCTCCCCTGCAGAGAGATGTTGCTTACAGATAATTTTACAACAGCAACATCCAAAACTATGTATTGCTTTATCTGGAATAAACAACTACCATACTTCAGTAAGTTATGTAGTCTCCATAGGAGCAGGTCTCCTGCCTTTGTACCTAACATACAACATAAACTAAAACCTTACATACTACCTTCATGTGGTCATGTCATTGAATCATTCTTCTGTACCTACTTACACTTATTTTTAAAACCCAGTGATCTCACTGACGTTGCTAAAATTACTGCAGAACAGCTGGTTTTAGCCTTGGAACTCCCATTTTTCTGTGTACGCAAGAGCAGACAAGCCTTGAGGGTACGCATTCACTTTCCACAAATATAAATTGCTTATTTTAAAATTACATATCCTGCCAAGTTATAAGTCTTTAATCGACATAATTCAGGACTCGAGTTTGACAATGACTGCACTGCAAGCCACTTCGCCTCAAAAGCCAGACAGACACTCAGACCTGAGTGAGAGGTGCATTAACTGAAGGGAAGCAGGTAGAAGCCCCTAAGTAGCAGACTAAGCTTTCTTTCACAAGGCTACCTGTGAGAGCCTCCAGTATTTCTCTTGACCAAAAAGAATAATATGCCTTTAGCACAGTATCAACTCAGCATGCCTACAAAAGGGGCAGAGGGGGGGAGCAGAGGAAGCATTAATACATTCGCTACTGTCAAAAATGGAAAAGCATGTGAGCTCGTTACCTGGCAAGTACGAGGTGCCAGTTGATCTGCTTACTAACCAGACGAACCAGCCCAGGAGGCAGAGAAAATTTTGCAGGGCTGAAATACCAAAAACATGAGGTTAGATCAGAACATACACCCAACAAAAGCAGAACCTGAGATACACATGCCAGACAACTCAGCTTTAAGGCAACCATCAATCACCTGGGAGGGTGTGCAATTGAACATGAATCAACACTGCACCCTGCCAACGACGAAGGCTAACAACAGCCTTCTTTGCATGAGCAGAACAAAAGCACATACTAAGGGAACGAATTATTTACTTATCACTCTTTATACTCTGGTCACCAGCCAGTTTTGGGACACCCATTAAAAGAAGAACACCAGTAAATAGGAGGGCGACCAAGATGATCAGGGGACTAGGGTACTCGCCCCACAAGGGGATGCTGTCGAAATTGTACTTGTTTAGCCTGCAAAAGGAAAGGCTTCAGGGGGACCACAGAGCAGCTCCCTGATACCTAGGAGGTTACCATGAAGATGGGAGCAAAGGAAATGCATGGCAAAACACAAGGAACTATGATCAACCCTTTGGAGAACTTGGCTGTGCTAGGTTAACAGTTGGACCTAATAACTGAGGAAGTCCTTTCCAACCTAAATGTCTCTCTGATTCCTAAACAGAGCAGGTTCTAAGCTGACATAAAAGATTTTTTCACCGTGAAGACAGTCAGGCACTTGAACAGGCAGAACAGAGAGTCTTCATGTTCTCCATTCTTTAAGCTTTTCAAGACCTAGCTGGACAGAGCCCTAACAAATGCAGTCTGACTTCAGTGTTCTGCTTATAGCAGGATTTGAGAGGCCTCCCAAGCTCCCTCCCAAACTCTTTTATTAAATACATGAAAACAGCAACTAGAATCAATTACAAAGGCTTGAAATTACATTTTAAATATGACTAGTGGAGGGAGGGAAGAAAAGTAAGTCAATTCTGTCTACAACTGAATCCTTACATTTACATGACAGTATGGTGCCCATAAACACCACCCCCTCACCAAAAAAAGGGGGAAAGCAGGTGCACAAAAATGAAGCAGAACACCAGTTATAGGGAAAACAGCATTTCCTGCCAAATTCAAGTATAGTATTGTTTCCCAGGAAGTCACATTAATGTCCCTTTCCATATAACTCAACACCAACAGAGTATGCTTTAAAAGGGGAACTGATATCTTCAAACCTGCTAAGTGCATCAAAAGAGTAGTATAACCATAGAGCTGAAATTCTCTAGAACACTGTGCTTACCCCAATACACTTCTGGGACCATTTAATCACTTTCTGAATCAGAACTTCAATTTATAAATAGCAAGATGAGTTTGAATCATCAAGGAAAAAAAACTCCAAATTATTACTACAAAGGAAGCAAACCCTGCTGTGCCATCATACCTGTCTTTGAGGCTTAAGAAAAAAAAAAACAAAACACCACAACAACTTCACTTGGAACATCTCAGTCAGGAGTGGAGAGAACAAATACATGTTTGGAGAAGGATGATGTTTCAACTGCAAGCTCACATCAGCTTCTGATAAAAGCACCAAGTCAAACTACTACACTGCAGCTCTTTTCTATATAGACTTCAGCTGCAACTCAAGTAGTTACAACTTTATGAAAAAAGGCTATTCTAAGCATTGCCTGGACAACATTCTAAACAAGTGTTCAATTTTACTCTCATTAAGAATTACTTTCCGTCAAATAAAAAAGGCTATAATAATATTACCAAATAGAAAAATTAAGCAATATTGTCATCAAACCTACCTGTACCAGATGTACCGAAGCAAAAACAATGCAGGACCTACAAGGGAAAGACGTAAAAATTACATCTCTAGTAGTCTTAAAACATCCTCCAGCTTACTGCACAGGGAATCTCAAACTCTCACCAAAGAAAAAGGTATTGAGGGAAAAACCCTCTATACTTGGCCAATAAATTCTTACGTTAGAGTAAATGCAAAGAGCAAATTTAAAAAAAATCACTACACATTTCTTTTAAATTTTAAGAGAAACTCCTACTGGATGAAAATCCAGTTCAGTTACTGCCATTCAACACTTGGATTATGCAATGTAGTATCAGAATCCAGAACTTCCTCATAGAACTAACTAGCAACAGCCCAGTGCAAGAGCTGGAGGAAAAAGACTCAACAACATTTTGCAAAACACAAAGCTTCTTAACTTCTTAGATGTACAGTTTATTAGTTTGTCCCAACAAACCAATGGAGACAAGAAAGCTCACAAAATTGACATAAAAATTACAGTCATGTTCACAATCAGGAAACATCTTCCTGAAAACACATCCTGCACTCTATTTCCATTACACAAAGCACTCTAAGGGGCAGAAATTGTAAAATTTATAAGTAATCCTCACAGAAGTCCTGAATGTAAGAACAAGCCATATTTACCTGCAATTGCTCTAGTGATGATAAATGATGCTCCATGTTTTCTGTTGCCTCTTGGCTGCAATTACAACAATAATGATCAGACACCATGTCCCACATTTTAACTTAAATACAACATTCATACATATATTCACTGATTAAATTTAAGTTGCCTTCCAGCCTTCAAGTTCCTTATGTATTTTCTATTACTCACTACTTCATATAACATATAATTTAACTGCATAAGCTAAAACAGGCTATAACGCCAAATAATTTAAATGCCAAGATGCAATAAAGAAAATGTGCTACAGATTGTCTATTGATTCAGCTTTGCCTCAATGTTTGGGTAGTAACAAAAGACATTCACTTCTGATTATGTTCTCCTGTAAGGTATTAAAAATCATTTTTTTTTACGCCAAGTGAATGCCAGATTGATCTGTAATGTCCAGAAGAAGACGAAGTACTTGGTGTTCAACAAATTATGCTAATATCTAACTGCTAAGCTACATAAAGATTGCTCATGGAAGTTTCAGGAACATCAAGAAAAACACAGAATTTCTGAAGAAAAACCTCATTTTACATGAATTTGTACTAGGTAACACAGCCACTCAGATAACCACCTCTACTCCATATCATCTCACATAGCCTTTCCAGCTTTCCTGCTCTACTTAAGGCAGAGGGGAGCCTTGAGAACAGATAAAATTATTTGTCAGTAAGAAGCAGGAAAAAAGATATGAAACTGAGAAAATAACAAAGATAGCCAATAAGGAAGGATTCACACACCAATCTTCAAAATAAGCAATCATGCTTATACTTTTCTAATGAAAATATTACAGCACCACAAACTGAGCATTAGAATAAGCAATGACTGAATTTCTTCTTCCATTTAGTATAGAACACATAGAGCAGATTTCACTCATCATCTGAAATATTCAGACCTCCCCAAGTTATAGAGCAGTAAACACTGGAGGACATATAAATTTATCAACATTTTGGACTACGTCCATGGTTAAAAAAAAAAAAAAAATTTGAGCTCACAAATTTAAGTTATTGAAGTAAAAATTAGCTTTCTAGGCAGAGCTTGCAATCCATAAAGTCTTTCAAATAACCAGGCTGTCACCTCACAGCATGTAAGAAGCTAACACAGCTGTACTAACAGATAACATTCCTCATTCAGGTTGATCAGCCAGGAAATAACAAGGCATTACAGTAAAATAAGTGAGAGCATAAATTATTTCTTACAGCTATCCTAGTACCTCAGGGAAAACTGCAATCTCCTAGGGACCTTAAAAGCAGAAGTTGTTATCAGTTTTTGGATTAAGAGAAGTTCCCAGTAAAAACACTTCCTAAAATTACTTATGTCTCTTTAGAATTTTTTGGAATATTCTAAGTGTCTGCTCCTGAGCCTAAACTACAGGCTTCTATTCCACACACCTTAAACTCTTTGCAAAACTGATTTACTATTATATTCTCAAGATCTGAATTTTACTTTTTATAATATATTCTTATCACCTGAGCAATAGTAATGGTTACCAGATGTGCTATATTTCTTTTCTAATTCATTCCTTCTTCAGAAAACAACTTCAACTTCTCCTTCTCTACAGCATTCAAAACATTGGATTACAAAAACCCACAGAGCCAAGTGATCCTTTTCTTCAGTCTATCTTCCAAAATCTAAGAGTTCAATTTGCCTATATTTCCATAAAAGATTTCATGCGTTCTCTCTTACAGCCTTGTCCACAGCCATTGCCTCGTTCACTATTTTCACTGATCAACTACTCAGTAATTCCTTTTACTCTCATTATATATTTCAGGGTTCTCAAACAGTGCATTATCTACAATGGCATCGCTATCCTGCGTACAGACTGCTTGAGTTCCCTACCACTCCCTTCCCTGGCATAGTCAATTCATTGCATGTTTCCTTCACAAATAACTGTTACAACTCCTGCCTCCTCCTCTTTCCCCAAAAAAAATTCTTACTGAAAAGTTCAGTACAAGTGAATGACAATTCTAACAAGAACTAAAATGAAAGCAAATTTGGGTGTCCCACCTAAGAGATCCATGCCAGTTTTATCAATGTCTTGAATTTAACATGACTTTACATCTCCATCACAAGAGTCATCTTCCAACGGTCATAATTAGAGCTGTAAGTTCTAGCACTCTACAATTAAAAATTAATCAACCTAAATGAGGTAACAGAAAAATAAAACAAAGTCAATAGGGACCTGCAAAAGTTTAAGGTTCGACTCTGCAGCCTAGATGACTGCATAGGAAGACATTTAATTTCATTTCCCGGTGCAGCATTCAACTTCCTTTCCCCTTCTACCATGCCTCACCTCACTCATTCCAGAAGATTCAGTTCTACAAGAAAGTAGGGTATGACTTTTTCCGAAAAGTGTGAATAAAACAGGATTAAAAGCGACAGATGTTCCAAAAGGAAAGTCACAACCACCTAAGTAATATCACTGTTAAGGCATCTTAAGGCAAAAACTGACTCATACTGACAAAATAATTTGTTTGCCTGTGATTGTCAGCGTGAAATCAATTTCCCACTAAAATGGTAAAAAGATTATCAAAAATGTCCTTGGCCACTGACAGTCTTCAAGAGGACTGCAAATCCAAGCAACCTATATAGCATAATATTTTCAAGCCTTCTGCCATTCAAAATAGGTATTATCTTAAAAATAAATAGGCAAGAAATATCAAGTTTAAAATAGCCAGCTCCATCTGCTGAAGCCAACAAGCAGAAATCAACGATGGTTAGAAATTCTACCAGGGCAGATGAGGACTCTTAGGCTATGGTTACACAATCACTTTAAACTGGCATCCACACAGGCTGCCACTAAAGGGAGGTGTCACACCTCACTCACACACTATTCAGACCCTCCTTGGTACCTACAGGAGTACTAGGACCACTCAACAAAAGGAAATGAAACAACACGTTTGTTCCCCAGACTAATCAGTTCTTTAATCAGCTTACCATACAGCTTCAAGAACATTAATGGTAGCAGGAGAGAAAGAATACTTGTCAGAACTGTGCCCCCTTAACGCAGTTGTAGAACCACAGTCTTGTGTCACCATACCTAACTCCTCCTCATGGTTTGTGACAGGAATATTGTTTCCATATGTTACTAGAAACAAAGACTATTTACCATTTCTCAAACACAGTTAAAAAAAATAGGTGCAACAGTCTACTCATCTATATGAATAACCTATTAAGTTAGTAATTGCTAACACTGCAATCATATTTTCCAAACATCCATACCTGTTGCTTCAATTGAGGATTTACAAACCAAGAGCAACAATAAAAAATCTTTCACATAAATGAAAACTTATTTTCATGAGCACGGCTCTAGTAACTATTAACACGTACATTCTTCCACCTGTGATGTTTTTATATCTTTTCTGTTCAGTTATTCTCGTTAAGCATAAAACTTTGTTAAAATACTTCCATTAACGACTTTCAGTGGGAAATGCATTAACAACTTCAGTGGACTTGAAAGCCACTGCAAGAAAGGAATAAGACCACATTGCTTGCACCCTCTATATCCAAGTCAGACAAAAGCAGACATAAAGGCACCAAACTCAGCACACTGCAGGGGAAAACGAAAAAAGAAAGATGAAAGAGCTGCTCAGCTTTTCCAGTGACCCAGGAAAGAGAACAGCTAGAAACAAGCCAAAACCTGCAGTACAAGAACAACGTTTTCTGATTTCTTAAGCTTTGGCATCCATTCATACGCCTCATGGACATAGAGCGAAACACTTTTCCCTTTTACCACAGTCCTGCAAATACAGACACAACTATACTGATATGTGAGTCCAGAGAGGGACGTGGTTTTCTTCATGCAAGGTAAGCTAAATGAAGGTCCTGTTTTCGCCAGGTTCCACAGCTCGAGCAGGTTCTGGAGATGAGAGCTGGACTTCATTCACAACAGCTTCGCCCGTGTCCAGTAAAACCCGATACACATAGTTCAGCAAAACACTTCAGGACATCCCTGGCGACACAAACTAGGGTGGGAATTAAGTGACACGAAAGCACAAGGGCGGAATGGCCGCACGGACACCGTACGTGCCCGCCGGGAACGGCGCGGGCATCCCGCCGAGCATTCCTGGAGGCACCAGCGCATCCCCGGGGCAGCGCAGCCCCCGGGGCGCCTCCGCGTCCCCGCCCGCGCCGACGTGGCCGATCCCCTCCCCCGCCCGCGGC